>JAGIQG010000314.1:0-20091 GCA_024679065.1 Sphyrna mokarran
TTCAGGGGAGAGAGAGAGAAACGGGGAATGGTTCAGGGGAGAGAGACAGATACGGAATCGTTCGGGGGGAGAGAGAGAGAGAAAGGGGAATGTTTCAGAGGAGAGAGAGAGGGAGAAACAGGGAATGGTTCAGGGAGAGAGAGAGACGGAGAGAAACAGGGAATGGTTCAGGGAGAGAGGGAATAGTTCAGGCAGAGAGAGAGAGAGAAACAGGGAATGGTTCAGGGAGAGGGAGAGAGAGAAACAGGGAATGGTTCAGGGAGAGAGAGATTGGGAGAAACAGGGAATGGTACAGGGAGAAAGAGAGGCAGAAACAGGGAATGGTTGAGGGAAAGAGAGAGACGGAAACGGGGAATGGTTCAAGGGAGAGAGATAGAAACGGGGAATGGTTGAGGGAGAGAGAGAGAGAGAAAAACAGGCAATGGTTGAGAGAGAGAGAGAAAAACAGGGAATGTTTCAGAGAGAGAGAGAGAGAAACAGGGAATGGCTCAGGAGAGAGAGAGAGAGAAAAACAGGGAATGGTTCAGGGCAGAGAGAGAGAGAGAGAGAAAAAAAAACGGAATGGTTCAGGGGAGAGAGAGAGAGAGAAACGGAAAATGGTTCAGGGGAGAGAGAGAGAGAGAAACGGAAAATGGTTCAGCGGAGAGAGAGAGAAACGGGGAATGGTTCAGGGGAGAGAGACAGATACGGAATCGTTCGGGGGGAGAGAGAGAGAGAAAGGGGAATGTTTCAGAGGAGAGAGAGAGGGAGAAACAGGGAATGGTTCAGGGAGAGAGAGAGACGGAGAGAAACAGGGAATGGTTCAGGGAGAGAGGGAATAGTTCAGGCAGAGAGAGAGAGAGAAACAGGGAATGGTTCAGGGAGAGGGAGAGAGAGAAACAGGGAATGGTTCAGGGAGAGAGAGATTGGGAGAAACAGGGAATGGTACAGGGAGAAAGAGAGGCAGAAACAGGGAATGGTTGAGGGAAAGAGAGAGACGGAAACGGGGAATGGTTCAGGGAGAGAGACAAAAAAACAAGGAATCGTTCAGGGAGAGAGAGAGACAAACACGGAATGGTAAAGGGAGAGACTGAGAGAGAGAAACAGGGAATGATTCAGAGAGAGAGGGAGAGAGAAAAACAGGGAATGGTTCAGGGAGAGAGAGAGAGAAAAACAGGGAATGGTTCAGAGAGAGAGGGAGAGAGAAACAGGGAATGGTTCACGGAGAGACAGAGAACATAGAACATAGAACAATACAGCACAGAACAGGCCCTTCGGCCTTCGATGTTGTGCCGACCAAAATAAAAAGCAATGCCCCTCCTAACTAAACCATTCCCTTCACATCCATATACTTATCACTAACCTCTTAAACGCCACCAAACTTGGCGCATCTACAACAGCTGCAGGCAGGGCATTCCACTCCCTAATCACTCTTTGAGTAAAGAACCTACCTCTGATATCCGTCCTATAACTCATACCCCTTAATTTAAAGTTGTGTCCCCTCGTGCTAGCTTTCTCCATCCTAGGAAAAAGGCTATCACTGTCCACCCTATCCAAACCTCTAATCATCTTATATGCTTCAATAAGATCCCCTCTTAGCCGCCTCCTTTCTAACGAAAACAACCTCAAATCCTTCAACCTCTCTTCATAGGACCTGCCCTCCATACCAGGCAACATCCTGGTAAACCTCCTCTGTACCCTCTCCAATGCCTCCACATCTTTCTTATAATGTGGGGACCAGAACTGCACACAATACTCCAAGTGCGGCCGCACTAGATTTTTGTACAGTTGCAACATGATGCTGCGGCTCCTAAATTCAATCCCCCTACCAATAAAAGCTAAGACTCCATAAGCCTTCTTAACAACTTTATCCACTTGACTGCCTACTTTCAGGGATCTATTGACACATACACCAAGATCCTTCTGTTCCTCAACACTATTAAGAGCCCTACCATTAGCCCTATACTCTACACATTTATTGTTCCTGCCAAAGTGCATTACCTCACACTTTTCCACATTAAACTCCATTTGCCACCTCTCGGCCCAGCTCTGCAACTTGTCCAAGTCACTCTGTAAACTAAAACACCCCTCTTCACTATCTACCACACCACCAACTTTGGTATCATCTGCAAATTTACTGATCCATCCCTCAATACCCTCATCCAGATCATTTATAAAAATTACAAACAGCAGGGGCCCCAAAACAGACCCCTGAGGCACACCACTCGTCACCGAAAGAGGGAATGGTTCAGGAAGAGAGAGGGAGAGAAACGGAATGGCTCAGGGAGAGGGAGAGAAACAGGGAATGGTTCAGGGAGGGAGAGAGAGAGAGAGAGGGCAACAGGCAATGTTCAGGGAAAGAGAGAGAAACAGCGAATGGTTCAGGGAAAGAGAGAGAAACAGGGAATGGTTCAGGGAAAGAGAGAGAAACAGGGAATGGTTCAGGGAAAGAGAGAGAAACAGTGAATGATTCAGGGAAAGAGAGAGAAACAGTGAATGATTCAGGGAGAGACAGAGAAATGGAATGGTTGAGGGAGAGAGAGAGAAACAGGGAATGGTTCAGGCAGACAGAAGAGGGAATGATTCAGGGAGAGAGAATAAGAGAGAGAGAGAGAAAAACAGGGAATGGTTCAGGGAGAGAGAGAGAGGGAAACAGGGAATGGTTCAGGGAGAGAGAGAGAGAGAAACAGGGAATGGTTCAGGGAGAGAGAGATTGGGAGAAACAGGAATGGTACGGGAGAAAGAGAGAGGCAGAAACAGGGAATGGTTGAGGGAAGAGAGAGAGAAACAGGGAATGGTTCAGGGAGAGAGAGGAGAGAACCAGGGAATAGTTGAGGAGAGAGAAGAAACAGGGAATGGTTCAGGGAGAGAGGGAGATGGTTCAGGAGGGAGAGAGAGAGAGAGAAACAGGGAATGGTCAGGGAGAGAGAGAGAAACAGGGAATGGTTCAGGGAGAGAGAGAGAAACAGGGAATGGTTCAGGGAGAGAGAGAGAAACACGGAATGGTTCAGGGAGGGAGAGAGAGAGAAACAGGGAATGGTTCAGGAGAGAGAGAGAGAGAAACAGGGAATGGTTCAGGGAGAGAGAGAGAGGGAGAAACAGGGAATGGTTCAGGGAGAGAGAGAGAAACAGGGAATGGCTCAGGGAGAGAGGGAGAAGAGAGAAACAGGGAATGGTTCAGGGAGAGAGAGAGAGGGAGAAACAGGGAATGTCAGAGAGAGAGAGAGAGAGAAAAACAGGGGATGGTTCAGGGAGAGAGAGAGACACGGGGAATGGTTCAGGGAGAGAGAGAGAGAGACAGAAAAACAGGAAATGGTTCAGAGAGAGAGAGAGAAACGGGATGGTTCAGAGAGAGGTAGAGAAACGGGATGGTTCAGACAGAGAGAGAGAAACGGGGAATGGTTCAGGGAGAGAGAGAGGAACAGGGAATGGTTCAG
This sequence comes from Sphyrna mokarran, assembly GCA_024679065.1. Taxonomy (NCBI): domain Eukaryota; kingdom Metazoa; phylum Chordata; class Chondrichthyes; order Carcharhiniformes; family Carcharhinidae; genus Sphyrna; species Sphyrna mokarran. The sequence continues at coordinate 3,417 of JAGIQG010000314.1, forward strand.
GGAGAGAGGGAGTGAAGAAACAGCGAATGGTTCAGGGAGAGAGAGAGGGAGAGAAACAGGGAATGGTTCAGGGAGAGAGGGAATGGTTCATGGAGAGACAGAGAAAGAGGGAATGGTTCAGGAAGAGAGAGGGAGAGAAACAGGGAATGGCTCAGGGAGAGGGAGAGAAACAGGGAATGGTTGAGGGAGAGAGAGAAGCAGGGAATGGTTCAGGGAGGGAGAGAGAAAAACAAGGAATCGTTCAGGGAGTGAGAGAGAAACACTGAACAGTTCAGGGAGGGAGAGAGAGTGGGAGAAATAGGAATGGTTCAGAGAGAGAGAGAGAAACAGGGAATGGTTCAGGGAGAGAGAGAGGGAGAAACAGGGAATGGTTCAGGGAGAGAGAGAGAGAGAGGGAGAGGAACAGGGAATGTTTCAGGGAGTGAGGGAGTAAGAGAAAAACAGGGAATGGTTCAGGGAGAGAGAGAGAAACAGGCAATGGTTCAGGGAGAGAGAGAGAAACAGGGAATGGTTCAGGGGGAGAGAAAGAGAAACAGGGAATGGTTCAGGCAGACAGTGGGAGAAAGAGGGAATGATTCAGGGAGGAAAAGTAAGAGAGAGAGAAAAACAAGGAATCGTTCAGGGAGAGAGAGAGAGACAAACACGGAATGGTACAGGGAGAGACTGAGAGAGAGAAACGGAATGATTCAGAGAGAGAGAGAAAAAACAGGGAATGGTTCAGGGAGAGAGGGAGAGAAACAGGGAATGATTCAGGGAGGGAGAGAGAGAGAAAGAGGGAATGGTTCACGTAGAGAGAGAGAAAGAGGGAATGGTTCAGGGAGAGAGAGAGAAACAGCGAACGGTTCAGGGAGAGAGAGAGAGAGAAACAGGGAATGGTTCAGGGAGAGAGAGAGGAAGAAACAGGGAATGGTTCAGGGAGAGAGAGAGAGGGAGAGAAACAGGGAATGGTTCAGGGAGAGAGGGAATGTCAGGAGAGAGAGAAACAGGGAATGGTTCAGGGAGAGAGGGAATGGTTCAAGAGAGAGAGAGAGAAACAGGGAATGGTTCAGGGAGAGAGAGATTGGGAGAAACAGGGAATGGTACAGGGAGAAAGAGAGAGGCAGAAACAGGGAATGGTTGAGGGAAAGAGAGAGAGAAACAGGGAATGGCTCAGGGAGAGAGAGGGAGAGAAACAGGGAATAGTTGAGGGAGAGAGAAAGAAACAGGGAATGGTTCAGGGAGAGAGGGAATGGTTCAGGGAGGGAGAGAGAGAGTGGGAGAAACAGGGAATGGTTCAGCGAGAGAGGGAGAGAAACAGGGAATGGTTCAGGGAGAGGGAGAGAAACAGGGAATTGTTCAGGGAGAGAGAGAGAAAAACAAGGAATCGTTCAGGGAGAGAGAGACAAACAGGGAATGGTTCAGGGAGAGAGAGAGAGGGAGACAAACAGGGAATGGTTCAGGGATAGAGGGAGAGAGAGAAACAGGGAACGGTTCAGGGAGAGAGAGAAACAGAGAATGGTTCGGGGGGGAGAGAGAGAGAGAAACAGGGAATGGTTTTGGGAGAGAGAGAGAGACAAACAGGCAATGTTTCAGGGAGAGAGAGTAAAAACAAGGAATCGTTCAGGGAGAGAGAGACAAACAGGGAATAATTCAGGGAGAGAGAGGGAGACAAACAGGGAATGGTTCAGGGATAGAGGGAGAGAGAGAAACAGGGAATGGTTCAGAAGGGAGAGAGAGAGAAACAGGGGATGGTTCAGGGAGAGAGAGGAAACAGGAATGGTTCAGGGAAAGAGAGAGAAACAGGGAATGGTTCAGAAGGGAGAGAGAGAGAAACAGGGGATGGTTCAGGGAGAGAGAGAGAAACAGGGAATGGTTCAGGGAAAGAGAGAGAAACAGGGAATGGTTCAGGGAAAGAGAGAGAAACAGGGAATGGTTCAGGGAAAGAGAGAGAAACAGGGAATGGTTCAGGGAAAGAGAGAGAAACAGGGAATGGTTCAGGGAAAGAGAGAAACAGGGACTGGTTCAGGGAAAGAGAGAGAAACAGTGAATGATTCAGGGAGAGACAGAGAAATGGAATGGTTGAGGGAGAGAGAGAGAAACAGGCAATGGTTCAGGGAGAGAGAGAACAAACAGGGAATGGTTCAGGGAGAGAGAGAGAGACAAACACGGAATGGTACAGGGAGAGACTGAGAGAGAGAAACAGGGAATGATTCAGAGAGAGAGAGAGAAACAGGGAGTGGTTCAGGGAGAGAGGGAGAAAAACAGGGAATGATTCAGGGAGGGAGAGAGAGAGTGGGAGAAACAGGGAATGGTTCATGGAGAGAGAGAGAAAGAGGGAATGGTTCAGGAAGAGAGAGAGAAACACTGAACAGTTCAGGGAGGGAGAGAGAGTGGGAGAAATAGGAATGGTTCAGAGAGAGAGAGAGAGAAACAGGGAATGGTTCAGGGAGAGAGAGAGGGAGAAACAGGGAATGGTTCAGGGGGAGAGAGAGAGGGAGAGGAACAGGGAATGTTTCACGGAGTGAGGGAGTAAGAGAGAAACAGGGAATGGTTCAGGGAGAGAGAGAGAGAGGAACAGGGAATGGTTCAGGGAGAGAGAGAGAAACAGGGAATGGTTCAGGGGGAGAGAAAGAGAAACAGGGAATGGTTCAGGCAGACAGTGGGAGAAAGAGGGAATGATTCAGGGAGAAACAGTAAGAGAGAGAGAGAGAAAAACAAGGAATCGTTCAGGGAGAGAGAGAGAGACAAACACGGAATGGTACAGGGAGAGACTGAGAGAGAGAAACGGAATGATTCAGAGAGAGCGAGAAAAAACAGGGAATGGTTCAGGGAGAGAGGGAGAGAAACAGGGAATGATTCAGGGAGGGAGAGAGAGAGTGGGAGAAACAGGGAATGGTTCACGTAGACAGAGAGAAAGAGGGAATGGTTCAGGGAGAGAGAGAGAAACAGCGAACGGTTCAGGGAGAGAGAGAGGGAGAAACAGGGAATGGTTCAGGGAGAGAGGGAGTGAAGAAACAGGGAATTGTTCAGGGAGAGAGAGAGAGGGAGAGAAACAGGGAATGGTTCAGGGAGAGAGGGAATTGTTCAGAGAGAGAGAGAGAAACAGGGAATGGTTCAGGGAGAGAGAGATTGGGAGAAACAGGGAATGGTACAGGGAGAAAGAGAGAGGCAGAAACAGGGAATGGTTGAGGGAAAGAGAGAGAGAAACAGGGAATGGCTCAGGGAGAGAGAGGGAGAGAAACAGGGAATAGTTGAGGGAGAGAGAAAGAAACAGGGAATGGTTCAGGGAGAGAGGGAATGGTTCAGTGAGGGAGAGAGAGAGTGGGAGAAACAGGGAATGGTTCAGGGAGAGGGAGAGAAACAGGGAATTGTTCAGGGAGAGAGAGAAACAGGGAGTGGTTCAGAAGGGAGAGAAAGAGAGGAACAGGGAATGGTTCAGGGAGAGAGAGAGAAACAGGGAATGGCTCAGGGAGTGAGAGAGAAACAGGGAATGGCTCAGGGAGAGAGAGAGAGGGAGACAAACAGGGAATGGTTCAGGGATAGAGGGAGAGAGAGAAACAGGGAACGGTTCAGGGAGAGAGAGAAACAGAGAATGGTTCGGGGGGTAGAGAGAGAGAGAAACAGGGAATGGTTTTGGGAGAGAGAGTAAAAACAAGGAATCGTTCAGGGAGAGAGAGAGAGAGACAAACACGGAATGGTACAGGGAGAGACTGAGAGAGAGAAACAGGGAATGGTTCAGGGAGAGAGAGAGAAACAGGGAATGGTTCAGGGAGAGAGAGAGAGACAGAGAAACAGGGGATGGTTCAGACAGACAGAGAGAAACAGGGAATGGTTCAGAGAGAGAGAGAGAGAAACAGGGGATGGTTCAGGGAAAGAGAGAGAAACAGGAAATGGTTCAGAGAGAGAGAGAGAAACGGGATGGTTCAGAGAGAGATAGAGAAACGGGATGGTTCAGGCAGAGAGAGAGAAACGGGGAATGGTTCAGGAAAGAGAGAGAAAGAGGGAATGGCTCAGGGAGAGAGAGAGAAACAGCGAACGGTTCAGGGAGAGAGGGAGTGAAGAAACAGGGAATGGTTCAGGGAGAGAGAGAGGGAGAGAAACAGGGAATGGTTCAGGGAGAGAGGGAATGGTTCAGGAAGAGAGAGGGAGAGAAACAGGGAATGGCTCAGGGAGAGGGAGAGAAACAGGGAATGGTTGAGGGAGAGAGAGAAACAGGGAATGGTTCAGGGAGGGAGAGAGAGAGGGAAACAGGCAATGTTCAGGGAAAGAGAGAGAAACAGGGAATGGTTCAGGGAAAGAGAGAGAAACAGGGAATGGTTTAGGGAGAGAGAGAGAAAAACAAGGAATCGTTCAGGGAGAGAGAGACAAACAGGGAATAATTCAGGGAGAGAGAGAGAGAGGGAGACAAACAGGGAATGGTTCAGGGATAGAGGGAGAGAGAGAAACAGAGAATGGTTCAGAAGGGAGAGAGAGAGAAACAGGGAACGGTTCAGGGAGAGAGAGAGAGACAGAGAAACAGGCAATGGTTCAGGGAGAGAGAGTGAAACAGCGAATGGTTCAGGGAAAGAGAGAGAAACAGGGACTGGTTCAGGGAAAGAGAGAGAAACAGTGAATGATTCAGGGAGAGACAGAGAAATGGAATGGTTGAGGGAGAGAGAGAGAAACAGGCAATGGTTCATAGAACATAGAACATTACAGCACAGAACAGGCCCTTCGGCCTTTGATGTTGTGCCGACCAAAATAAAAAGCAATGCCCCTCCAAACTAAACCATTCCCTTCTCTTCCATATACTTATCAATTAAATACTTATCTTGGTTACTTATCTTGGTTCGGGGAGAGAGAGAGAGACAAACATGGAATGGTACAGGGAGGGACTGAGAGAGAGAAACAGGGAATGATTCAGAGAGAGAGAAAGAAAAACAGGGAGTGGTTCAGGGAGAGAGGGAGAGAAACAGGGAATGATTCAGGGAGGGAGAGAGAGAGTGGGAGAAACAGGGAATGGTTCACGGAGAGAGAGAGAAAGAGGGAATGGTTCAGGAAGAGAGAGAGAAACAGGGAATGGTTCAGGGAGAGAGAGAAACAGGGAATGGTTCTGGGAAAGACAGAGAAACAGCGAATGGTTCAGGGAAAGAGAGAGAAACAGTGAATGATTCAGGGAGAGACAGAGAAATGGAATGGTTCAGGGAGAGAGAGAGAAACAGGGAATGGTTCAGGCAGACAGAGGGAGAAAGAGGGAATGATTCAGGGAGAAACTGTAAGAGAGAGAGTGAAAAACACGGAATGGTACAGGGAGAGACTGAGAGAGAGAAACGGAATGATTCAGAGAGAGAGAGAGAAAGAAAAACAGGGAATGGTTCAGGCAGACAGAGGGAGAGAAACAGGGAATGATTCAGGGAGGGAGAGAGAGAGTGGGAGAAACAGGGAATGGTTTACGGAGAGAGAGAGAAAGAGGGAATGGTTCAGGAAGAGAGAGAGAAACACTGAACGGTTCAGGGAGGGAGAGAGAGTGGGAGAAATAGGAATGGTTCAGAGAGAGAGAGAAACAGGGAATGGCTCAGGGAGAGACTGAGAGAGAAACAGGGAATGGTTCAGGGAGAGAGAGAGAGGGAGAAACCGGGAATGGTTCAGGGAGAGAGAGAGAGAGAGACAAACAGGGAATGGTTCAGGGAGAGAGAGAGAAACAGGGAATGGTTCAGGGAGAGAGGGAGAGAGAGAAACAGGGAATGGTTCAGGGAAAGAGGGAATGGTTCAGGGAGAGAGAGAGAGAAACAGGGAATGGTTCAGGGAGAGAGAGAGAAAAACAGGGAATGGTTCAGGGAGAGAGAGAGAGAAACAGGGAATGATTCAGGGAGGGAGAGAGAGAGAGGAGAAACAGGGAATGGTTCAGGGAGAGAGAGAGAGAGAAACAGGGAATGATTCAGGGGGAGAGAGGAGAGAGAGAAACAGGGAATGGTAGGGAGAGAGAGAGAGGGAGAGGAACAGGGAATGGTTCAGGAGAGAGGGGGAGAGAAAAAGGAATGGCTCAGGGAGAGAGGGAATGGTTCAGGGGAGAGAGAGAGAGAAACAGGGAATGGTTCAGGGAGAGAGGAGAGAGAGAGAAACAGGGAATGGTTCAGAGAAGAGAGAGAGAGAAACAGGGAATGGTTCAGGGAAAGAGAGAAACAGGGAATGGCTCAGGGAGAGAGAGGAGAGAAACAGGGAATAGTTCAGGGAGAGAGGGAGAAACAGGGAATGGTTCAGGGAGAGAGGGAATGGTTCAGGGAGGGAGAGAGAGGGAGAAACAGGGAATGGTTCAGGGAGAGAGAGAGAGAGAGAGAAACAGGGAATGGTTTAGGGAGAGAGAGAGAGAGAAACAGGGAATGGCTCAGGGAGAGGGAGAGAAACAGGGAATGGTTCAGGGAGAGACAGAGAGAGAAACAGGGAGTGCTTCAGAATAGAGAGAAAGAGAGGAACAGGGAATGGTTCAGGGAGAGAGAGAGAGAGAAACAGGCAATGTTCAGGGAAAGAGAGAAAAACAAGGAATCGTTCAAGGAGAGAGAGACAAACAGGGAATGGTTCAGGGAAAGAGAGAGAAACAGGGAATGGTTCAGGGAAAGAGAGAGAAACAGGGAATGGTTCATGGAAAGAGAGAAACAGCGAATTGTTCAGGGAGAGAGAGAGAGAGGGAAACAGGGAATGATTCAGGGAGAGAGACAAAAAAACAAGGAATCGTTCAGGGAGAGAGAGAGACAAACACGGAATGGTAAAGGGAGAGACTGAGAGAGAGAAACAGGGAATGATTCAGAGAGAGAGAGAAAAACAGGGAATGCTTCAGGGAGGGAGAGAGAGAGAGAAACAGGGAATGGTTCACGGAGAGACAGAGAAAGAGGGAATGGTTCAGGGAGAGAGGGAGTGAGAGAGAAACAGGGAATGGTTCAGAGAGAGAGAGAAAAACAGGGAATGCTTCAGGGAGGGAGAGAGAGAGAGAGAGAAACAGGGAATGGTTCACGGAGAGACAGAGAAAGAGGGAATGGTTCAGGGAGAGAGGGAGTGAGAGAGAAACAGGGAATGGTTCAGAGAGAGAGAGAAAAACAGGGAATGGTTCAGAGAGAGAGAGAGAAAGAAACGGAACGGTTCTGGGAGAGAGAGAGAGAGAGAGAAACAGGGAATGGTTCAGGGAGAGAGAGAGAGAAACCGGGAATGGTTCAGACAGAGAGAGAGAAACAGGGGATGGTTCAGGGACAGAGAGAGAAACAGGGGATGGTTCAGGGAGAGAGAGAGAAACTGGGAATGGGTCAGGGAGAGAGAGAGAGAGAGAAACTGGGAATGGTTCAGGGAGAGAGAGAGAAACTGGGAATGGTTCAGGGATAGAGAGAGAAACTGGGAATGGGTCAGGGAGAGAGAGAAACAGGGAATGGTTCAGTAAGAGAGAGAGAAACAGGGAATGGTTGAGGGAGGGAGAGAGAGATCGAAAAACAGGTAATGGTTCAGGGAGAGAGACAAAAAAACAAGGAATCATTCAGGGAGAGAGAGACAAACAGGGAATGGTTCATGGAGAAACAGAGAGAGAGAGAGAGAAAAACAGGGAAAGCTTCAGGGAGAGAGAGACACACACACAGGGAATGGTTCAGGTAGAGACAGAGAGTGAGAAACGGGATGGTTTAGGGAGAGCGAGAGAAACAGGCAATGGGCCAGGGAGAGAGAGAGAAACAGGCAATGGGCCAGGGAGAGAGAGAGAAACAGGCAATGTTCAGGGAAAGAGAGAGAAACAGGGAATGGTTCAGGGAAAGAGAGAGAAACAGGGAATGGTTCAGGGAAAGAGAGAGAAATAGGGAATGGTTCAGGGAGAGAGAGAGAAAAACAAGGAATCGTTCAGGGAGAGAGAGACAAACAGGGAATGGTTCAGGGAGAGAGAGAGAGAGAGGGAGACACAGGCAATGTTCAGGGAAAGAGAGAGAAACAGGGAATGGTTCAGGGAGTGAGAGAGAAACAGGGAATGGCTCAAGGAGGGAGAAAGAGGGAGACAAACAGGGAATGGTTCAGGGATAGAGGGAGAGAGAGAAACAGGGAACGGTTCAGGGAGAGACAGAGAGACAGAAAAACAGGAAATGGTTCAGAGAGAGAGAGTGAAACGGGATGGTTCAGAGAGAGAGAGGAAAACAGGGGATGGTTCAGGCAGAGAAAGAGAAACGGGGAATGGTTCAGGCAGAGAGAGAGAAACAGGGAATGGTTCAGGGAAAGAGAGAGAAACAGGGAATGGTTCAGGGAAAGAGAGAAACAGCGAATGGTTCAGGGAGAGAGAGAGAGAGGGAAACAGGGAATGGTTCAGGGAGAGAGACAAAAAAACAAGGAATCGTTCAGGGAGAGAGAGAGACAAACACAGAATGGTAAAGGGAGAGACAGAGAGAGAAACAGGGAATGATTCAGAGAGAGAGAGAGAGAGAAAAACAGGTAATGCTTCAGGGAGAGAGAGAGAGAAACAGGGAATGGTTCAGGGAGGGAGAGAGAGAGTGGGAGAAACAGGGAATGGTTCACGGAGAGACAGAGAAAGAGGGAATGGTTCAGGGAGAGAGAGAGAGAAACAGGGAATGGTTCAGAGAGAGAGAGAGAAACAGGGAATGGTTCAGGGAGAGAGGGAGAGAAACAGGGAATGGTTCAGAGAGAGAGAGAGAGAGACAAACACGGAATGGTACAGGGAGAGACTGAGAGAGAGAAACAGGGAATGATTCAGGGAGAGAGAGAGAGAAACCGGGAATGGTTCAGGGAGAGAGAGAGAAACGGAATGGTTCAGAGAGAGAGAGAGAAACAGGGAATGGTTCAGGGAGGGAGAGAGAAACAGGGAATGGTTCAGGGAGGGAGAGAGAAACAGGGAATGGTTCAGGGAGAGAGAGAGAAACAGGGAATGGTTCAGGGAGAGAGAGAGAGAAACAGGGAATGGTTCAGGGAGAGAGAGAAACAGGGAATGGTTCAGGAAGAGAGAGAGAAACAGGGAATGGTTCAGGGAGAGAGAAAACAGGAATGGTTCAGGAAGAGAGAGAGAAACAGTGAATGGTTGAGGGAGGGAGAGAGAGATCGAAAAACAGGTAATGGTTCAGGGAGAGAGACAAAAAAACAAGGAATCATTCAGGGAGAGAGACAAACACGGAATGGTACAGGGAGAGACTGAGAGAGAGAGAAACAGGGAATGATTCAGGGAGAGAGAGAGACAAACAGGGAATGGTTCATGGAGAAACAGAGAGAGAGAGAGAGAGAAAAACAGGGAAAGCTTCAGGGAGAGAGAGAGAGAGACAGGGAATGGTTCAGGGAGAGAGAGAGAAACAGGGAATGGTTCAGGGAAAGAGAGAGAAACAGGCAATGGGCCAGGGAGAGAGAGAGAAACAGGGAATGGTTCAGGGAGAGAGAGAGAAACAGGCAATGGGCCAGGGAGAGAGAGAGAAACAGGCAATGGGCCAGGGAGAGAGAGAGAAACAGGCAATGGGCCAGGGAGAGAGAGAGAAACAGGGAATGGTTCAGGGAGAGAGAGAAACAGGGAATGGTTCAGGGAGAGAGAGAGAAACAGGGAATGTTCCGGGGAGAGAGAGAGAAACCAGGAATGGTTCAGGGAGAGAGAGAGAAACAGGGAATGGTTCAGGGAGAGGAGAGAAACAGGAATGGTTCAGGGAGGAGAGAGAAACAGGGAATGGTTCAGAGAGAGAGAGAAAGGAATTCAGAGAGAGAGAGAGAAACAGGGAATGGTTGAAGGGAGAGAGAGAGAAACAGGAATGGTTCAGAAAGAGAGAAGAGAGAAACAGGGAATGGTTCAGAAGAGAGAGAGAGAAAAGGGAATGGTTCAGAAGAGAGAGAGAGAAACAGGGAATGGTTCAGAAGAGAGAGAGAGAAACAGGGAATGGTTCAGAAGAGAGAGAGAGAACAGGGAATGGTTCAGAAGAGAGAGAGAGAAACAGGGAATGGTTCAGAAGAGAGAGAGAGAAACAGGGAATGGTTCAGAAGAGAGAGAGAGAGAAACAGGGAATGGTTCAGAAGAGAGAGAGAAACAGGGAATGGTTCAGAAGAGAGAGAGAAACAGGGAATGGTTCAGAAGAGAGAGAGAGAAACAGGGAATGGTTCAGAAGAGAGAGAGAGAGAAACAGGGAATGGTTCAGGGAGAGTGAGAGAAACAAGTAATGGTTCAGGCAGACAGAGGGAGAAAGAGAGAATGATTCAGAGAGAGAGAGAGAGAAACAGGGAATGGTTTTGGGAGAGAGAGAGGGACAAACACGGAATGGTTCAGGGAGAGAGAGAGAGAAACAGGGAATCGTTCAGGGAGAGAGAGAGAAACAGTGAATGGTTCAGGGAGAGAGAGAGAGAGGGAAACAGGGAATGGTTCAGGGAGAGAGACAAAAAAACAAGGAATCGTTCAGGGAGAGAGAGAGACAAACACAGTGGTAAAGGGAGAGACAGAGAGAGAAACAGGGAATGATTCAGAGAGAGAGAGAGAGAGAAAAACAGGTAATGCTTCAGGGAGAGAGAGAGAGAAACAGGGAATGGTTCAGGGAGGGAGAGAGAGAGTGGGAGAAACAGGGAATGGTTCACGGAGAGACAGAGAAAGAGGGAATGGTTCAGGGAGAGAGAGAGAGAAACAGGGAATGGTTCAGAAGAGAGAGAGAGAAACAGGGAATGGTTCAGGAGAGAGAGAGAGAAAAAGGGAATGGTTCAGAGAGAGAGAGAGAGAGAAACAGGGAATGGTTCAGGGAGAGAGAGAGAACAAACACGGAATGGTACAGGGAGAGACTGAGAGAGAGAAACAGGGAACGATTCAGGGAGAGAGAGAGGAAACCGGGAATGGTTCAGGGAGAGAGAGAGAAACGGAATGGTTCCGGGGAGAGAGAGAGAGAGAGAAACAGGGAATGGTTCAGGGAGAGAGAGAAACACGGAATGGTACAGGGAGAGGAGAGAAACAGGGAATGGTTGAGGGAGAGAGAGAAACAGGGAATGGTTCAGGGAGAGAGAGAGAAACAGGGAATGGTTCAGGGAGAGAGAGAGAGAGAGAAACAGGGAATGGTTCAGAGAGAGAGAGAGAAACAGGGAATGGTTCAAGAGAGAGAGAGAGAAACAGGGGATGGTTCAGGGAGGGATAGAGAAACAGGGAATGGTTCAGGGAGAGATAGAGAAACAGGGATGGTTCAGGGAGAGAAGAGAAACGGGATGGTTCAGGGACAGAGAGAGAAACTGGGAATGGTTCAGGGAGAGAGAGAGAGGGAAACAGGGAATGGTTCAGGGAGAGAGAGAAACAGGGAATGGTTCAGGAAGAGAGAGAGAAACAGGGAATGGTTATGGGAGGGAGAGAGAGACGAAAAACAGGTAATGGTTCAGGGAGAGAGACAAACATGGAATGGTACAGGGAGAGACTGAGAGAGAGAGAAACAGGGAATGATTCAGGGAGAGAGAGAGAGACAAACAGGGAATGGTTCATGGAGAAACAGAGAGAGAGAGAGAAAAACAGGGAAAGCTTCAGGGAGAGAGAGAGAGAGAGAAACAGGGAATGGTTCAGGGAAAGAGAGAGAAACAGGCAATGGGCCAGGGAGAGAGAGAGAAACAGGCAATGGGCCAGGGAGAGAGAGAGAAACAGGCAATGGGCCAGGGAGAGAGAGAGAAACAGGCAATGGGCCAGGGAGAGAGAGAGAAACAGGCAATGGGCCAGGGAGAGAGAGAGAAACAGGCAATGGGTCAGGGAGAGAGAGAGAAACAGGCAATGGTTCAGGGAGAGAGAGAGAAACAGGGAATGGTTCAGGGAGAGAGAGAGAAACAGGGAATGGTTCAGGGAGAGAGAGAGAGAAACAGGGAATGGTTCAGGGAGAGAAGAGAGAAACAGGGAATGGTTCAGGGAGAGAGGGAATGGTTCAGGAGAGAGAGAGAGAAACAGGGAATGGTTCAGGGAGAGAGAGAGAAAAACAGGGAATGGTTCAGGAGAGAGAGAGAGAGAAACAGGGAATGGTTCAGGGAGAGAGAGAGAGAAAAACAGGGAATGGTTCAGGGAGAGAGAGAGAGAAACAGGGAATGGTTCAGGGAGAGAGAGAGAAACAGGGAATGGTTCAGGGAGAGATAGAGAAACAGGGAATGGTTCAGGGAGAGAGAGAGAAACAGGGAATGGTTCAGAAGGAGAGAGAGAAACAGGGAATGGTTCAGGGAAGAGAGAGAGAAACAGGGAATGGTTCAGGGAGAGAGAGAGAGAAACAGGGAATGGTTCAGGAGAGAGAGAGAGAAACAGGGAATGGTTCAGAAGAGAGAGAGAGAAACAGGGAATGGTTCAGGGAGAGAGAGAGAAACAGGGAATGGTTCAGGAGAGAGAGAAACAGGGAATGGTTCAGGGAGAGTGAGAGAAACAGGGAATGGTTCAGGGAGAGAGAGAGAGAAACAGGGAATGATTCAGAGAGAGAGAGAGAGAAACAGGGAATGGTTTTGGGAGAGAGAGAGGGACAAACACGGAATGGTTCAGGGAGAGAGAGAGAGAAACAGGGAATCGTTCAGGGAGAGAGAGAGAAACAGTGAATGGTTCAGGGAGAGAGAGAGAGAAACAGGGAATGGTTCAGAAGAGAGAGAGAGAAACAGGGGATGGTTCAGGGAGAGAAAGAGAAACAGGGAATGGTTCAGGGAGAGAGAGAGAAAAAGGGAATGGTTCACGGAAAGAGAGAAACTGGGAATGGGTCAGGGAAAGAAAGAGAAACAGGGAATGGTGCAGGGAGAGAGAGAGAAACAGTGGATGGTTCAGGGAGAGAGAGAAACAGGGAATGGTTCAGGGAAAGAGAGAGAAACAGGGAATTTTTCAGGGAAAGAGAGAGAAACAGGGAATGATTCAGTGGGAGAGAGAGAAACAGGGAATTGTTGAAGGAGAGAGAGAAACAGGGAATGGTTCAGGAAGGGAGAGGGAGAAACAGGGAATGGTTCAGGGAGAGAGAGGGAGAAACAGGGAATGGCTCAGGGAGAGAGAGAGAAACAGGGAATGGTTCAGGGAGAGAGAGAGAGAGGGAGAGAAACAGGGAATGGTTCAGAGAGAGGGAGAGAAACAGGGAATGGTTCAGGGGAGAGAGAGAGAAACAGGGAATGGTTCAGGGAAAGGGAGAGAAACAGGGAATGGTTCAGGGAGAGAGAGAGAAACTGGGAATGGGTCAGGGAAAGAGAGAGAAACAGGCTATGGTTCAGGGAGAGAGAGAGAAACAGGGAATGGTTCAGGCAGACAGAGGGAGACAGAGAGAGAAAGAGGGAATGATTCAGGGAGAGAGAGGAAAACAGGGAATGGTTCAGGGAGAGAGAGAAAAACAGGGAATGGTTCAGGGAGAGAGAGAGAGGGAAACAGGGAATGGTTTTGGGAGAGAGAGAGGGACGAACAGGGAATGGTTCAGGGAGAGAGAGAGAGAACAGGGAATCGTTCAGGGAGAGGGAGAGAAACAGGAATGGTTCAGGGAGAGAGAGAGAGGGAGAGAAACAGGGAATGGTTCAGGGAGAGAGAGAGAGAAACAGGGAATGGTTCAGAAGAGAGAGAGAGAAACAGGATGGTTCAGGGAGAGAGACAGAAACAGGGATGGTTCAGGGAGAGAGAGAGAAACAGTGAATGGTTCAGGGAGAGAGAGAGAGAGGGAAACAGGGAATGGTTCAGGGAGAGAGACAAAAAAACAAGGAATCGTTCAGGGAGAGAGAGAGACAAACACAGAATGGTAGAGAGAGAGAGAGAGAGAGAAACAGGTAATGCTTCAGGGAGAGAGAGAGAGAAACAGGGAATGGTTCAGGGAGGGAGAGAGAGAGTGGAAGAAACAGGGAATGGTTCACGGAGAGACAGAGAAAGAGGGAATGGTTCAGGAAGAGAGAGAGAGGGAGAGGAACAGGGAATGGTTCAGGGAGAGAGGGAGAGAAACAGGGAATGGTACAGGGAGAGAGAGAGAGAGACAAACACGGAATGGTACAGGGAGAGACTGAGAGAGAGAAACAGGGAACGATTCAGGGAGAGAGAGAGAAACAGGGAATGGTTCAGGGAGAGAGAGAGAAACGGAATGGTTCAGGGAGAGAGAGAGAAACAGGGAATGGTTCAGAAGAGAGAGAGAGAAACAGGGGATGGTTCAGAAGAGAGAGAGAAACAGGGAATGGTTCAGAAGAGAGAGAGAGAAACAGGGAATGGTTCAGGGGGAGAGAGAGAAACAGGGAAGGTTCAGGGAGAGAGAGAGAAACAGGGAATGGTTCAGGAGAGAGAGAGAAACAGGAATGGTTCAGGGAGAGAGAGAGAAACAGGAATGTTCAGGGAGAGAGGAGAGAAACAGGGAATGTTCAGGGAGAGAGAGAGAAACAGGGAATGGTCAGAAGAGAGAGAGAGAAACAGGGATGGTTCAGAAGAGAGGAGAAAAGGATGGTTCAGAAGAAGAGAGAGAAACAGGGAATGGTTCAGAGAGAGAGAGAGAAACAGGGAATGGTTCAGAAGAGAGAGAGAGAAACAGGGAATGGTTCAGGGAAGAGAGAGAGAGAAACAGGGAATGGTTCAGGGAGAGAGAGAGAAACAGGGAATGGTTCAGAGAGAGAGAGAGAAACAGGGAATGGTTCAGGGAGAGAGAGAGAAACAGGGAATGGTTCAGGGAGAGAGAGAGAAACAGGGAATGGTTCAGGAGAGAGAGAGAGAAACAGGGAATGGTTCAGGGAGAGAGAGAGAAACAGGGAATGGTTCAGGGAGAGAGAGAGAAACAGGGAATGGTTCAGGGAGAGAGAGAGAAAAGGGAATGGTTCAGGGAGAGAGAGAGAGAGGGAGAAACAGGGAATGGTTCAGAGAGAGGGAGAGAAACAGGGAATGGTTCGGGAGAGAGAGAGAAACAGGGAATGGTTCAGGGAAAGGGAGAGAAACAGGGAATGGTTCAGGGAGAGAGAGAGAAACTGGGAATGGGTCAGGGAAAGAGAGAGAAACAGGCAATGGTTCAGGGAGAGAGAGAGAAACAGGGAATGGTTCAGGCAGACAGAGGGAGACAGAGAGAGAAAGAGGGAATGATTCAGGGAGAGAGAGAAAAACAGGGAATGGTTCAGGGAGAGAGAGAAAAACAGGGAATGGTTCAGGGAGAGAGAGAGAGGGAAACAGGGAATGGTTTTGGGAGAGAGAGAGGGACGAACAGGGAATGGTCAGGGAGAGAGAGAGAGAAACAGGGAATCGTCAGGGAGAGGGAGAGAAACAGGAATGGTTCAGGGAGAGAGAGAGAGGGAGAGAAACAGGGAATGGTTCAGGGAGAGAGAGAGAGAAACAGGGAATGGTTCAGAAGAGAGAGAGAGAAACAGGGAATGGTTCAGGGAGAGAGACAGAAACAGGGGATGGTTCAGGGAGAGAGAGAGAAACAGTGAATGGTTCAGGGAGAGAGAGAGAGAGGGAAACAGGGAATGGTTCAGGGAGAGAGACAAAAAAACAAGGAATCGTTCAGGGAGAGAGAGAGACAAACACAGAATGGTAAAGGGAGAGACAGAGAGAGAAACAGGTAATGCTTCAGGGAGAGAGAGAGAGAAACAGGGAATGGTTCAGGGAGGGAGAGAGAGAGTGGAAGAAACAGGGAATGGTTCACGGAGAGACAGAGAAAGAGGGAATGGTTCAGGAAGAGAGAGAGAGGGAGAGGAACAGGGAATGGTTCAGGGAGAGAGGGAGTGAGAGAGAAACAGGGAATGGTACAGGGAGAGAGAGAGAGAGACAAACACGGAATGGTACAGGGAGAGACTGAGAGAGAGAAACAGGGAACGATTCAGGGAGAGAGAGAGAAACAGGGAATGGTTCAGGGAGAGAGAGAGAAACAGGGAATGGTTCAGGGAGAGAGAGAGAAACAGGGAATGGTTCAGAAGAGAGAGAGAGAAACAGGGGATGGTTCAGAAGAGAGAGAGAAACAGGGAATGGTTCAGAAGAGAGAGAGAGAAACAGGGAATGGTTCAGGGGGAGAGAGAGAAACAGGGAATGGTTCAGGGAGAGAGAGAGAAACAGGGAATGGTTCAGGGAGAGAGAGAGAAACAGGGAATGGTTCAGAGAGAGAGAGAGAGAAACAGGGAATGGTTCAGAGAGAGAGAGAGAGAGAAACAGGGAATGGTTCAGGGAGAGAGAGAGAAACAGGGAATGGTTCAGAAGAGAGAGAGAGAAACAGGGGATGGTTCAGAAGAGAGAGAGAAACAGGGAATGGTTCAGAAGAGAGAGAGAGAAACAGGGAATGGTTCAGAAGAGAGAGAGAGAGAAACAGGGAATGGTTCAGGGAGAGAGAGAGAAACAGGGAATGGTTCAGGGGAGAGAGAGAGAAACAGGGAATGGTTCAGGGAGAGAGAGAGAAACAGGGAATGGTTCAGGGAGAGAGAGAGAGAAACAGGGAATGGTTCAGGGAGAGAGAGAGACAAACAGGGAATGGTTCAGAAGAGAGAGAGAGAAACAGGGAATGATTCAGGGAGAGAGAGAGAAACAGGGAATGTTTCAGGAGAGAGAGAGAAACAGGGAATGGTTCAGGGAGAGAGAGAGAAACAGGGAATGGTTCAGGGAGAGAGAGAGAGAGAAACAGGGAATGGTTCAGGGAGAGAGAGAGAGAGAAACAGGGAATGGTTCAGGGAGAGAGAGAGAAACAGGGAATGGTTCAGGGAGAGAGAGAGAAACAGGGAATGGTTCAGGGAGAGAGAGAGAGAGGAGAGAAACAGGGAATGGTTCAGAGAGAGAGAGAGAAACAGGGAATGGTTCAGGGAGAGAGAGAGAAAC
>JAGIQG010000314.1:20191-40635 GCA_024679065.1 Sphyrna mokarran
GGAGAGAGGGAGAAACAGGGAATGGTTCAGGGAGAGAGGGAGTCAGAGAGAAACAGGGGATGGTTCAGGGAGAGAGAGAGAGGGAGAAACCGGGAATGGTTCAGGGAGAGACAGAGAGAGAGAGACAAACAGGGAATGGTTCAGGGAGAGAGAGAGAAACAGGGAATGGTTCAGGGAGAGAGAGAGGGAGAGGAACAGGGAATGGTTCAGGGAGAGAGGGAATGGTTCAGGGAGAGAGAGAGAGAAACAGGGAATGGTTCAGGGAGAGAGAGAGAAACAGGGAATGATTCAGGGAGAGAGAGAGAAATGGAATGGTTGAGGGAGAGAGAGAGAGAAACAGGGAATGGTTCAGGGAGAGAGAGAGAGAAACAGGGAATGGTTCAGGAGAGAGAGAGAAACAGGGAATGGTTCAGGGGAGAGAAAGAGAAACAGGGAATGGTTCAGGCAGACAGTGGGAGAAAGAGGGAATGATTCAGGGAGAAACAGTAAGAGAGAGAGAGAGACAAACAAGGAATCGTTCAGGGAGATTGAGAGAGAGACAAACACGGAATGGTATAGGGAGAGACTGAGAGAGAGAAACGGAATGATTCAGAGAGAGAGAGAGAGAGAAAAACAGGGAATGGTTCAGGGAGAGAGGGAGAGAAACAGGGAATGGTTCAGGGAGAGAGAGAGAGAGAGAAACAGGGAATGGTTCACGTAGAGAGAGAGAAAGAGGGAATGGTTCAGGGAGAGAGAGAGAAACAGCGAACGGTTCAGGGAAAGAGAGAGAGAAACAGGGAATGGTTCAGAGAGAGAGAGAGAGAAACAGGGAATGGTTCAGGGAGAGAGAGGGAGAGAAACAAGGAATGGCTCAGGGAGAGAGGGAATGGTTCAGGGAGAGAGAGAGAGAAACAGGGAATGGTTCAGGGAGAGAGAGATTGGGAGAAACAGGGAATGGTACAGGGAGAAAGAGAGAGGCAGAAGCAGGGAATGGTTGAGGGAAAGAGAGAGAGAAACAGGGAATGGCTCAGGGAGAGAGAGGGAGAGAAACAGGGAATAGTTCAGGGAGAGAGGGAGAAACAGGGAATGGTTCAGGGAGAGAGGGAATGGTTCAGGGAGGGAGAGAGAGAGTGGGAGAAACAGGGAATGGTTCAGCGAGAGAGAGAGAGAAACCGGGAATGGTTCAGGGAGAGAGAGAGAAACAGGCAATGGTTCAGGGAGAGAGAGAGAAACAGGGAATGATTCAGGGAGAGAGAGAGAGAAACAGGGAATGGTTCAGGGAGAGAGAGGGAGAGAAACAAGGAATGGCTCAGGGAGAGAGGGAATGGTTCAGCGAGAGAGAGAGAGAAACCGGGAATGGTTCAGGGAGAGAGAGAGATACAAACACGGAATGGTACAGGGTGAGACTGAGAGAGAGAAACAGGGAATGATTCAGAGAGAGAGAGAGAAAGAAAAACAGGGAATGGTTCAGGGAGAGAGGGAGAGAAACTGGGAATGATTCAGGGAGGGAGAGAGAGAGTGGGAGAAACAGGGAATGGTTTACGGAGAGAGAGAGAAAGAGGGAATGGTTCAGGAAGAGAGAGAGAAACACTGAACAGTTCAGGGAGGGAGAGAGAGTGGGAGAAATAGGAATGGTTCAGGGAGAGAGAGAGAGAGAGAAACAGGGAATGGTTCAGGGGGAGAGAGAGAGGGAGAAACCGGGAATGGTTCAGGGAGAGTGAGAGAGAGAGAGACAAACAGGGAATGGTTCAGGGAGAGAGAGAGAAACAGGGAATGGTTCAGGGAGAGAGGGAGTCAGAGAGAAACAGAGAATGGTTCAGGGAAAGATGGAATGGTTCAGGGAGAGAGAGAGAGAGGGAAACAGGGAATGGTTCAAGGAGAGAGAGAGAAAAACAAGGAATCGTTCAGGGAGAGAGAGACAAACAGGGAACGGTTCAGGGAGAGAGAGAGAGACAGAAAAACAGGAAATGGTTCAGAGAGAGAGAGTGAAACGGGATGGTTCAGAGAGAGATAGAGAAACGGGATGGTTCAGGCAGAGAGAGAGAAACGGGGAATGGTTCAGGCAGAGAGAGAGAAATGGGGAATGGTTCAGGGAAAGAGAGAGAAACAGGGAATGGTTCAGGGAAAGAGAGAAACAGCGAATGGTTCAGGGAAAGAGAGAGAGGGAGAAACAGGGAATGGTTCAGGGAAAGAGAGAAACAGCGAATGGTTCACGGAGAGAGAGAGAAACAGGGAATGGTTCAGGCAGACAGAGGGAGAAAGAGGGAATGATTCTGGGAGAAACAGTAAGAGAGAGAGAAAAACAGGGAATGGTTCAGGGAGAGAGACAAAAAAACAAGGAATCGTTCAGGGAGAGAGAGAGACAAACACGGAATGGTAAAGGGAGAGACTGAGAGAGAGAAACAGGGAATGATTCAGAGAGAGAGAGAGAGAGAGAAAAACAGGGAATGGTTCAGGGAGGGAGAGAGAGAGTGGGAGAAACAGGGAATGGTTCAGGGAGACAGAGAGAGAAACAGGGAATGGTTCAGGGAAAGAGAGAAACAGGGAATGGTTCAGGGAGAGAGAGAGAGAGGGAAACAGGGAATGGTTCAGGGAGAGAGACAAAAAAACAAGGAATCGTTCAGGGAGAGAGAGAGACAAACACGGAATGGTAAAGGGAGAGACTGAGAGAGAGAAACAGGGAATGATTCAGAGAGAGAGAGAGAGAGAAAAACAGGGAATGCTTCAGGGAGAGAGAGAGAGAAACAGGGAATGGTTCAGGGAGGGAGAGAGAGAGTGGGAGAAACAGGGAATGGTTCAGGGAGAGACAGAGAAACAGGGAATGGTTCAGGAAGAGAGAGAGAGGGAGAGGAACAGGGAATGGTTCAGGGAGAGAGAGAGAGAAACAGGGAATGGTTCAGAGAGAGAGAGAGAGAAACGGAATGGTTCAGAGAGAGAGAGAGAGGGAGACACGGGCAATGTTCAGGGAAACAGAGAGAGACAGGGAATGGTTCAGGGAGAGAGAGAGAGAGACAAACACGGAATGGTAAAGGGAGAGACTGAGAGAGAGAAACAGGGAATGATTCAGAGAGAGAGAGAGAGAGAAAAACAGGGAATGGTTCAGGGAGGGAGAGAGAGAGTGGGAGAAACAGGGAATGGTTCAGGGAGAGACAGAGAAACAGGGAATGGTTCAGGAAGAGAGAGAGAGGGAGAGGAACAGGGAATGGTTCAGGGAGAGAGAGAGAGAAACAGGGAATGGTTCAGAGAGAGAGAGAGAGAAACGGAATGGTCAAGAGAGGAGAGAGAGGGAGACACGGGCAATGTTCAGGAAACAGAGAGAGACAGGGAATGGTTCAGGGAGAGAGGGAGTGAGAGAGAAACAGGGAATGGTTCAGGGAGAGAGGGAATGGTTCAGGGAGAGAGAGAGAGAAACAGGGAATGGTTCAGGGAGAGAGAGAGAAAAAGAGGGAATGGTTCAGGGAGAGGGAGAAAAACAGGGAATGGTTCAGGGAGAGGGAGAGAAACAGGGAATGGTTCAGGGAGAAACAGAGAGAGAGAGAGAGAGAAAAACAGGGAAAAATTCAGGGGGAGAGAGAGAGAGAAACACGGAATGGTTTCGGGAGAGCAGAGAGAGAGGGGGAGAAACAGGGAATGGTTTAGGGAGAGAGAGAGAAACAGGGAATGGTTCAGGGAGAGAGAGAGAGACACTTAGTTCTGTTGTGGGCAAAGTATTGGAGAGAATTATTAGGGATCGGATTTATAGTTATTTAGAGATAAATGAATTGAGTGGGGATAGTCAGCATGGTTTTGTGAAGGGTAGGTCGTGCCTTACTAACCTTATTGAGTTTTTTGAAAAAGTGACCGAAGAGGTGGATGGGGGTAAGGCGGTTGATGTGGTATATATGGACTTTAGTAAGGCGTTTGATAAGGTGGCCCATGGAAGACTTCTGCAGAAAATGCAGATGTATGGGATAGAGGGTGATTTAGCTAATTGGATTAGGAATTGGCTAGCAGATAGAAGACAGGGTGGTGGTTGATGGGAGATATTCATCGTGGAGTTCGGTGACAAGTGGTGTACCTCAGGGGTCTGTTTTGGGGCCCCTGCTGTTTGTAATTTTTATAAATGATCTGGATGAGGGTATTGAAGGATGGATTAGTAAATTTGCAGATGACACTAAAGTCGGTGGAGTGGTAGATAGTGAAGAGGGGTGTTATAGTTTGCAGAGAGACTTGGACAAGTTGCAGAGCTGGGCCGAGAGGTGGCAAATGGAGTTTAATGTGGAAAAGTGTGAGGTAATGCACTTTGGCAGGAATAATAAATGTGTAGAGTATAGGGCTAATGGTACGATTCTTAATAGTGTTGATGAACAGAGGGATCTTGGTGTATTTGTGCATAGATCCCTGAAAGTAAGCAGTCAAGTCAATAAGGTTGTTAAGAAGGCATATGGAGTCTTAGCTTTTATTGGTAGGGGGATTGAATTTCGGAGCCGCAACGTCATGTTGCAACTGTACAAAACTCTAGTGCGGCCGCACTTGGAGTATTGTGTGCAGTTCTGGTCCCCACATTATAAGAAAGATGTGGAGGCATTGGAGAGGGTACAGAGGAGGTTTACCAGGATGTTGCCTGGTATGGAGGGCAGGTGTTATGAAGAGAGGCTGAGGGATTTGAGGTTGTTTTCGTTAGAGAGGAGGCGGCTAAGAGGAGACCTTATCGAAGCATATAAGATGATTAGAGGTTTAGATAGGGTGGACAGTGATAGCCTTTTCCTAGGATGGAGAAAGCTAGCACGAGGGGACACAGCTTTAAATTAAGGGGTATGAGTTATAGGACGGATATCAGAGGTAGGTTCTTTACTCAAAGAGTGATTAGGGAGTGGAATGCCCTGCCTGCATCAGTTGTAGATGCGCCAAGTTTGGTGGCGTTTAAGAGGTTAGTTGATAAGTGTATTGAAGAGAAGGGAATGGTTTAGTTTGGAGGGTCATTGTGTTTTTATAATGGTCGGCGCAACATCGAAGGCTGAAGGGCCTGCTCTGCGCTGTAATGTTCTATGTTCTATGTTGAAAACAGGGAATGGTTCAGGGAGAGAGAGACAGAGAGAGAGAAACAGGGAATGGTTTGAGGAGGGAGGGAGAGAGAAAGAGGGAGAGAAACAGGGAATGGCTCAGGGAGAGAGAGAGAAACAGGGAATGGTTCAGGGAGAGAGAGAGAGAGGGAGAGAAACAGGGAATGGTTCAGGGAGAGGGAGAGAAACGGGGAATGGTTCAGGAAGAGAGAGAGAAACAGGGAATGGTTCAGGGAAAGAGAGAGAAACAGGGAATGGTTCAGGGAGAGGGAGAGAAACAGGGAATGGTTCAGGGAGAGAGAGAGAAACAGGGAATGGTTCAGGGAAAGGGAGAGAAACAGGGAATGGTTCAGGGAGAGAGAGAGAAACAGGGAATGGTTCAGGCAGACAGAGGGAGAAAGAGAGAGAAAGAGGCAATGATTCAGGGAGAAACAGTAAGAGAGAGAGAGAGAAAAACAGGGAATGGTTCAGGGAGAGAGAGAGAAACTGGGAATCGTTCAGGGAGAGGGAGAGAAACAGGGAATGGTTCAGGGAGAGAGGGAGAGAAACAGGGAATGGTACAGGAAGAGACAGAGAGAGAGAAACAGTGAATGGTTGAGGGAGAGGGAGAGAAACAGGGAATGGTTCAGGGAGAGAGAGGGAGAGAAACAGGAATGGTTCAGGAGAGAAGAGAGAGAGAAACAGGGAATCGTTCAGGGAGAGAGAGAGAAACAGGGAATGGTTCAGAAGAGAGAGAGAGAAACAGGGGATGGTTCAGGGAGAGAGAGAGAAACAGGGGATGGTTCAGGGAGAGAGAGAGAAACAGGGAATTGTTGAAGGAGAGAGAGAAACAGGGAATGGTTCAGGAAGGGAGAGGGAGAAACAGGGAATGGTTCAGGGAGAGAGAGGGAGAAACAGGGAATGGCTCAGGGAGAGAGAGGGAGAAACAGGGAATGGTTCAGGAAGAGAGAGAGCAACAGGGAATGGCTCAGGGAGAGAGAGAGAAACAGGGAATGGTTCAGGGAGAGAGAGAGAGAGGGAGAGAAACAGGGAATGGTTCAGAGAGAGGGAGAGAAACAGGGAATGGTTCAGGGGAGAGAGAGAGAAACAGGGAATGGTTCAGGGAAAGGGAGAGAAACAGGGAATGGTTCAGGGAGAGAGAGAGAAACTGGGAATGGGTCAGGGAAAGAGAGAGAAACAGGCTATGGTTCAGGGAGAGAGAGAGAAACAGGGAATGGTTCAGGCAGACAGAGGGAGACAGAGAGAGAAAGAGGGAATGATTCAGGGAGAGAGAGAAAAACAGGGAATGGTTCAGGGAGAGAGAGAAAAACAGGGAATGGTTCAGGGAGTGAGAGAGGGAAACAGGGAATGGTTCAGGGAGAGAGAGACAAACATGGAATGGTACAGGGAGAGACTGAGAGAGAGAGAAACAGGGAATGATTCAGAGAGAGAGAGAGAGAAAAAAAACAGTGAATGGTTTTGGGAGAGAGAGAGAGACAAACAGGGAATGGTTCATGGAGAAACAGAGAGAGAGAGAGAAAAACAGGGAAAGCTTCAGGGAGAGAGAGAGAGAGAGACACACACAGGGAATGGTTCAGGTAGAGACAGAGAGTGAGAAACAGGGGATGGTTTAGGGAAAGAGAGAGAAACAGGCAATGGGCCAGGGAGAGAGAGAGAAACAGGGAATGGGCCAGGGAGAGAGAGAGAAACAGGGAATGGGCCAGGGAGAGAGAGAGAAACAGGGAATGGTTCAGGAAAAGAGAGAGAAAGAGGGAATGGTTCAGGGAGTGAGAGAGAAACAGGGAATGGCTCAGGGAGAGAGAGAGAGGGAGACAAACAGGGAATGGTTCAGGGATAGAGGGAGAGGGAGAAACAGGGAATGGTTCAGAAGAGAGAGAGAGAGAGAGAAACAGGGAACGGTTCAGGGAGAGACAGAGAGACAGAAAAACAGGAAATAGTTCAGAGAGAGAGAGAGAAACAGGGGATGGTTCAGGCAGAGAGAGAGAAACGGGGAATGGTTCAGGGAAAGAGAGAGAAACAGGGAATGGTTCAGGGAAAGAGAGAAACAGCGAATGGTTCAGGGAGAGAGAGAGAGAGGGAAACAGGGAATGGTTCAGGGAGAGAGACAAAAAAACAAGGAATCGTTCAGGGAGAGAGAGAGACAAACACAGAATGGTAAAGGGAGAGACAGAGAGAGAAACAGGGAATGATTCAGAGAGAGAGAGAGAGAAAAACAGGTAATGCTTCAGGGAGAGAGAGAGAGAAACAGGGAATGGTTCAGGGAGGGAGAGAGAGAGTGGGAGAAACAGGGAATGGTTCAGGGAAGAGAGGGAATGGTTCAGGGAGAGAGAGAGAGAAAAGGGAATGGTTCAGGGAGAGAGAGAGAGAAACAGGGAATGGTTCAGAGAGAGAGGAGAGAGAGAGAAACAGGGAATGGTTCAGGGAGGAGAGAGAGAGAAACAGGGAATGGTTCAGGGAGAGAGAGAGAAACAGGGAATGGTTCAGGGAGAGAGAGAGAAACAGGGAATGGTTCAGGGAGAGAGAGAGAAACAGGGAATGGTTCAGGGAGAGAGAGAGAGAGAGAAACAGGGAATGATTCAGGGAGAGAGAGAGAGAGAGAAAAAAACAGGGAATGGTTTTGGGAGAGAGAGAGAGAAAACAGGGAATGCTTCAGGGAGAGAGAGAGAGAGACAGGAAATGGTTCAGGGAGAGAGAGAGAAACAGGGAATGGTAAGGGGAGAGAGAGAAACAGGAATGGGCAGGGAGAGAGAGAAAACAGGCAATGGTTCAGGGAGAGAGAGAGAAACAGGCAATGGTTCAGGGAGAGAGAGAGAAACAGGCATGTCAGGGAGAGAGAGAGAAACAGGGAATGGTTCAGGGAGAGAGAGAGAAACAGGCAATGGGCCAGGGAGAGAGAGAGAAACAGGGAATGGTTCAGGGAGAGAGAGAGAAACAGGGAATGGTTCAGGGAGAGAGAGAGAAACAGGGAATGGGTCAGGGAGAGAGAGAGAAACAGGCAATGGGCCAGGGAGAGAGAGAGAAACAGGGAATGGTTCAGGCAGACAGATGGAGAAAGAGGGAATGATTCAGAGAGAGAGAGAGAGAAAAACAGGGAATGGTTTTGGGAGAGAGAGAGGGACAAACGGAATGGTTCAGGGAGAGAGAGAGAGAAACAGGGAATCGTTCAGGGAGAGGGAGAGAAACAGGAATGGTTCAGGGAGAGAAACAGGAATGGTTCAGGAAGAGACAGAGAGAGACAAACGGGGAATGGTTCAGGGAGAGAGAGAGAGAGAAACAGGGAATGGTTCAGGAGAGAGAGAGAGGGAGAGAAACAGGGAATGGTTCAGGGAGAGAGAGAGAGAGAGAGAACAGGGAATGGTTCAGAAGAGAGAGAAAGAGAGAAACAGGGAATGGTTCAGGGAGAGAGAGAGAGAAACAGGGAATGGTTCAGGGAGAGAGAGAGAAACAGGGAATGGTTCAGGGAGAGAGAGAGAAACAGGGAATGGTTCAGGGAGAGAGAGAGAAAAACAGGGAATGGTTCAGAGAGAGAGAGAGAGAGAAACAGGGAATGGTTCAGGGAGAGGAGAGAGAAAACAGGGAATGGTTCAGGGAGAGAGAGAGAGAGAGAAAACAGGAAATGGTTCAGAGAGAGAGAGAGAAACAGGGAATGGTTCAGGGAGGGATAGAGAAACAGGGAATGGTTCAGGGAGGGATAGAGAAACAGGGAATGGTTCAGGGACAGAGAGAGAAACTGGGAATGGTTCAGGGAGAGAGAGAGAGGGAAACAGGGAATGGTTCAGGGAGAGAGAGAAACAGGGAATGGTTCAGGAAGAGAGAGAGAAACAGGGAATGGTTGAGGGAGGGAGAGAGAGATCGAAAAACAGGTAATGGTTCAGGGAGAGAGACAAACATGGAATGGTACAGGGAGAGACTGAGAGAGAGAGAAACAGGGAATGATTCAGGGAGAGAGAGAGAGACAAACAGGGAATGGTTCATGGAGAAACAGAGAGAGAGAGAGAAAAACAGGGAAAGCTTCAGGGAGAGAGAGAGAGAGAGAACAGGGAATGGTTCAGGGAAAGAGAGAGAAACAGGCAATGGGCCAGGGAGAGAGAGAGAAACAGGCAATGGGCCAGGGAGAGAGAGAGAAACAGGCAATGGGCCAGGGAGAGAGAGAGAAACAGGCAATGGGCCAGGGAGAGAGAGAGAAACAGGCAATGGGCCAGGGAGAGAGAGAGAAACAGGCAATGGTTCAGGGAGAGAGAGAGAAACAGGCAATGGTTCAGGGAGAGAGAGAGAAACAGGCAATGGTTCAGGGAGAGAGAGAGAAACAGGGAATGGGCCAGGGAGAGAGAGAGAGAAACAGGCAATGGGCCAGGGAGAGAGAGAGAAACAGGGAATGGGCCAGGGAGAGAGAGAGAAACAGGGAATGGTTCAGGGAGAGAGAGAGAAACAGGCAATGGGCCAGGGAGAGAGAGAGAAACAGGCAATGGGCCAGGGAGAGAGAGAGAAACAGGCAATGGGCCAGGGAGAGAGAGAGAAACAGGCAATGGGTCAGGGAGAGAGAGAGAGAAAAGGCAGGCAATGGTTCAGGGAGAGAGAGAGAGAGAAACAGGCAATGGGCCAGGGAGAGAGAGAGAAACAGGCAATGGGCAGGGAGAGAAGAGAAACAGGGAATGGTTGAGGGAGAGAGAGAGAAACAGGGAATGGTTCAGGGAGAGAGAGAGAAACAGGGAATGGGCCAGGGAGAGAGAGAGAAACAGGCAATGGGCCAGGGAGAGAGAGAGAACCAGGGAATGGTTCAGGCAGACAGATGGAGAAAGAGGGAATGATTCAGAGAGAGAGAGAGAGAAAAACAGGGAATGGTTTTGGGAGAGAGAGAGGGACAAACGGAATGGTTCAGGGAGAGAGAGAGAGAAACAGGGAATCGTTCAGGGAGAGGGAGAGAAACAGGAATGGTTCAGGGAGAGAAACAGGAATGGTTCAGGAAGAGACAGAGAGAGACAAACGGGGAATGGTTCAGGGAGAGAGAGAGAGGGAGAGAAACAGGGAATGGTTCAGGGAGAGAGAGAGAGAGAGGAACAGGGAATGGTTCAGAAGAGAGAGAAAGAGAGAAACAGGGGATTGTTCAGGGAGAGAGAGAGAAACAGGGAATGGTTCAGGGAGAGAGAGAGAAACAGGGAATGGTTCAGGGAGAGAGAGAGAAAAAGGGAATGGTTCAAGGAAAGAGACAGAAACTTGGAATGGGTCAGGGAAAGAGAGAGAAACAGGGAATGGGTCAGGGAAAGAGAGAGAAACAGGGAATGGCTCAGGGAGAGAGAGAGAAACACGGAATGGTTCAGGGAGAGAGAGAGAGAAACAGGGGATGGTTCAGGCAGAGAGAGTGAAACAGCGAATGGTTCAGGGAAAGAGAGAGAAACAGGGAATGGTTCAGGGAAAGAGAGAAACAGCGAATGGTTCAGGGAGAGAGAGAGAGAGGGAAACAGGGAATGCTTCAGGGAGAGAGAGAGAGAAACAGGGAATGGTTCAGGGAGGGAGAGAGAGAGTGGGAGAAACAGGGAATGGTTCAGGGAGAGAGGGAATGGTTCAGGGAGAGAGAGAGAGAAACAGGGAATGGTTCAGGGAGAGAGAGAGAGAAACAGGGAATGGTTCAGAGAGAGAGAGAGAGAAACAGGGAATGGTTCAGGGAAGAGAGAGAAACAGGCAATGGTTCAGGGAGAGAGAGAGAGGGAAACAGGGAATGGTTCAGGGAGAGAGAGAAAAACAGGGAATGGTTGAGGGAGGGAGAGAGAGATCGAAAAACAGGTAATGGTTCAGGGAGAGAGACAAAAAAACAAGGAATCATTCAGGGAGAGAGAGACAAACATGGAATGGTACAGGGAGAGACTGAGAGAGAGAGAAACAGGGAATGATTCAGGGAGAGAGAGAGAGAGAAAAAAAAACAGGAAATGGTTTTGGGAGAGAGAGAGAGACAAACAGGGAAAGCTTCAGGGAGAGTGAGAGAGAGACAGGGAATGGTTCAGGTAGAGACAGAGAGTGAGAAACAGGGGATGGTTTAGGGAAAGAGAGAGAAACAGGGAATGGTTCAGGGAGAGAGAGAGAAACAGGCAATGGGCCAGGGAGAGAGAGAGAAACAGGCAATGGGCCAGGGAGAGAGAGAGAAACAGGCAATGGGCCAGGGAGAGAGAGAGAAACAGGGAATGGTTCAGGGGGAGAGAGAGAAACAGGCAATGGTTCAGAGAGAGAGAAACAGGGAATGGGCCAGGGAGAGAGAGAGAAACAGGGAATGGGCCAGGGAGAGAGAGAGGAACAGGGAATGGGCCAGGGAGAGAGAGAGGAACAGGCAATGGGCCAGGGAGAGAGAGAGGAACAGGCAATGGGCCAGGGAGAGAGAGAGGAACAGGCAATGGGCCAGGGAGAGAGAGAGAAACAGGGAATGGTTCAGGGAGAGAGAGAGAAACAGGCAATGGTTCAGGGAGAGAGAGAGAAACAGGGAATGGTTGAGGGAGAGAGAGAAACAGGGAATGGTTGAGGGAGAGTGAGAGAAACAGGGAATGGTTGAGGGAGAGAGAGAAACAGGCAATGGTTCAGGGAGAGAGAGAAACAGGGAATGGTTCAGGCAGACAGATGGAGAAAGAGGGAATGATTCAGAGAGAGAGAGAGAGAAAAACAGGGAATGGTTTTGGGAGAGAGAGAGGGACAAACGGAATGGTTCAGGGAGAGAGAGAGAGAAACAGGGAATCGTTCAGGGAGAGGGAGAGAAACAGGAATGGTTCAGGGAGAGAAACAGGAATGGTTCAGGAAGAGACAGAGAGAGACAAACGGGGAATGGTTCAGGGAGAGAGAGAGAGGGAGAGAAACAGGGAATGGTTCAGGGAGAGAGAGAGAGAGAGGAACAGGGAATGGTTCAGAAGAGAGAGAAAGAGAGAAACGGGATGGTTCAGAAGAGAGAGAAAGAGAGAAACAGGGGATTGTTCAGGGACAGAGAGAGAAACAGGGAATGGTTCAGGCAGAGAGAGAGAAACAGGGAATGGTTCAGGGAGAGGGGGAGAGAGAGAGAGAGAGAAACAGGGTATGGTTCAGGGAGAGAGAGAGAAACAGAGGATGGTTCAGGGAGAGAGAGAGAAAAAGGGAATGGTTCACGGAAAGAGAGAAACTGGGAATGGGTCAGGGAGAGAGAGAGAAACAGGGAATGGTTCAAGGAAAGAGACAGAAACTTGGAATGGGTCAGGGAAAGAGAGAGAAACAGGGAATGATTCAGTGGGAGAGAGAGAAACAGGGAATGGTTCAGGAAGAGAGAGGGAGAGAAACAGGGAACGGTTCAGGAAGAGAGAGAGCAACAGGGAATGGCTCAGGGAGAGAGAGAGAAACACGGAATGGTTCAGGGAGAGAGAGAGAGAGAGAGAGAGAAACAGGGGATGGTTCAGGCAGAGAGAGTGAAACAGCGAATGGTTCAGGGAAAGAGAGAGAAACAGGGAATGGTTCAGGGAAAGGGAGAGAAACAGCGAATGGTTCAGGGAAAGAGAGAGAAACAGGGAATGGTTCAGGGAAAGAGAGAGAAACAGGGAATGGTTCAGGGAAAGAGAGAGAAACAGTGAATGATTCAGGGAGAGACAGAGAAATGGAATGGTTCAGGGAGAGAGAGAGAAACAGGGAATGGTTCAGGGAGAGAGAGAGAAACAGGGAATGGTTCAGGGGGAGGAGAAGAGAGAAACAGGCAATGGTTCAGGGAGAGAGAGAGAAACAGGCAATGGGCCAGGGGAGAGAGAGAAAAACAGGGAATCGTTCAGGCAGACAGAGGGAAAAGAGGGAATGATTCAGGGAGAAACTGTAAAAGGCAGAGAGAGAGAGACAAACACGGAATGGTACAGGGTGAGACTGAGAGAGAGAAACAGGGAATGATTCAGAGAGAGAGAGAGAAAGAAAAACAGGGAATGGTTCAGGGAGAGAGGGAGAGAAATGGAATGATTCAGGGAGGGAGAGAGAGAGTGGGGAAACAGGGAATGGTTTACGGAGAGAGAGAGAAAGAGGGAATGGTTCAGGAAGAGAGTGAGAAACACTGAACAGTTCAGGGAGGGAGAGAGAGTGGGAGAAATAGGAATGGTTCAGGGAGAGGAGAGAGAGAGAAACAGGGAATGTTTCAGGGAGAGAGAGAGAAACAGGGAATGGTTCAGGGAGAGAGGGAGTCAGAGAGAAACAGGGAATGGTTCAGGGAGAGATGAATGCAGGGAGGAGAGAGAGAGAAACAGGGAATGGTTCAGGGAGAGAGAGAGAGAAACAGGGAATGGTTCAGGGGGAGAGAAAGAGAAACAGGGAATGGTTCAGGCAGACAGTGGGAGAAAGAGGGAATGATTCAGGGAGAAACAGTAAGAGAGAGAGAGAGAAAAACTAGGAATGGTACAGGGAGAGAGAGAGAGAGAGAGAAACAGGGAATGGTTCAAGGAGAGAGAGAGAGGGAGAAACCGGGAATGGTTCAGGGAGAGAGGGAGAAACAGGGAATGGTTCAGGGAGAGAGAGAGAAAGAGGGAATGGATCAGGGAGAGAGAGAGAAACAGCGAACGGTTCAGGGAAAGAGAGAGAGAGAGAGAAACAGGGAATGGTTCAGGGAGAGAGAGATTGGGAGAAACAGGGAATGGTACAGGGAGAAAGAGAGAGGCAGAAGCAGGGAATGGTTGAGGGAAAGAGAGAGAGAAACAGGGAATGGCTCAGGGAGAGAGAGGGAGAGAAACAGGGAATAGTTCAGGGAGAGAGGGAGAAACAGGGAATGGTTCAGGGAGAGAGAGAGAGAAACAGGGAATGGTTCAGGGAGAGAGAGAGAGAGAAACAGGGAATGGTTCAGGGAGAGAGAGAGAAACAGGGAATGGTTCAGGGAAAGAGAGAGAAACAGGGAATGTTCAGGGAAAGAGAGAGAAACAGGGAATGGTTCAAGGAGAGAGAGAGAAAAACAAGGAATCGTTCAGGGAGAGAGAGACAAACAGGGAACGGTTCAGGGAGAGAGAGAGAGACAGAAAAACAGGAAATGGTTCAGAGAGAGAGAGTGAAACGGGATGGTTCAGAGAGAGATAGAGAAACGGGATGGTTCAGGCAGAGAGAGAGAAACGGGGAATGGTTCAGGGAAAGAGAGAGAAACAGGGAATGGTTCAGGGAAAGAGAGAAACAGGGAATGGTTCAGGCAGACAGAGGGAGAAAGAGGGAATGATTCTGGGAGAAACAGTAAGAGAGAGAGAAAAACAGGGAATGGTTCAGGGAGAGAGAGAGAGGGAAACAGAGAATGGTTCAGGGAGAGAGACAAAAAAACAAGGAATCGTTCAGGGAGAGAGAGAGACAAACACGGAATGGTAAAGGGAGAGACTGAGAGAGAGAAACAGGGAATGATTCAGAGAGAGAGAGAGAGAGAAAAACAGGGAATGGTTCAGGGAGGGAGAGAGAGAGTGGGAGAAACAGGGAATGGTTCAGGGAGACAGAGAGAGAAACAGGGAATGGTTCAGGGAAAGAGAGAAACAGGGAATGGTTCAGGGAGAGAGAGAGAGAGGGAAACAGGGAATGGTTCAGGGAGAGAGACAAAAAAACAAGGAATCGTTCAGGGAGAGAGAGAGACAAACACGGAATGGTAAAGGGAGAGACTGAGAGAGAGAAACAGGGAATGATTCAGAGAGAGAGAGAGAGAGAAAAACAGGGAATGGTTCAGGGAGGGAGAGAGAGAGTGGGAGAAACAGGGAATGGTTCAGGGAGACAGAGAGAGAAACAGGGATTGGTTCAGGGAAAGAGAGAAACAGGGAATGGTTCAGGGAGAGAGAGAGAGAGGGAAACAGGGAATGGTTCAGGGAGAGAGACAAAAAAACAAGGAATCGTTCAGGGAGAGAGAGAGACAAACACGGAATGGTAAAGGGAGAGACTGAGAGAGAGAAACAGGGAATGATTCAGAGAGAGAGAGAGAGAGAAAAACAGGGAATGCTTCAGGGAGAGAGAGAGAGAAACAGGGAATGGTTCAGGGAGGGAGAGAGAGAGTGGGAGAAACAGGGAATGGTTCAGGGAGAGACAGAGAAACAGGGAATGGTTCAGGAAGAGAGAGAGAGGGAGAGGAACAGGGAATGGTTCAGGGAGAGAGAGAGAGAAACAGGGAATGGTTCAGAGAGAGAGAGAGAGAAACGGAATGGTTCAGAGAGAGAGAGAGAGGGAGACACGGGCAATGTTCAGGGAAACAGAGAGAGACAGGGAATGGTTCAGGGAGAGAGAGAGAGAGACAAACACGGAATGGTACAGGGAGAGACTGAGAGAGAGAAACAGGGAATGATTCGGGGAGAGAGAGAGAGAAACCGGGAATGGTTCAGGGAGAGAGAGAGAAATGGAATGGTTCAGAGAGAGAGAGAGAAACAGGGAATGGTTCAGGGAGAGACTGAGAGAGAGAGAAACAGGGAATGATTCAGGGAGAGAGAGAGAGAGAAAAAAAAACAGGGAATGGTTTTGGGAGAGAGAGAGAGACAAACAGGAAAAGCTTCAGGGAGAGAGAGAGAGAGACAGGAAATGATTCAGGTAGAGACAGAGAGTGAGAAACAGGGGATGGTTTAGGGAAAGAGAGAGAAACAGGGAATGGTTCAGGGAGAGAGAGAGAAACAGGCAATGGGCCAGGGAGAGAGAGAGAAACAGGCAATGGGCCAGGGAGAGAGAGAGAAACAGGCAATGGGCCAGGGAGAGAGGGAGAAACAGGCAATGGGCCAGGGAGAGAGGGAGAAACAGGCAATGGGCCAGGGAGAGAGAGAGAAACAGGGAATGGTTCAGGGAGAGAGAGAGAGGGAAGCAGGGTATGGTACAGGGAGAGAGAGAGAAACAGGGAATGGTTCAGGGAGAGAGAGAGAAACAGGGAATGGTTCAGAGAGAGAGAGAGAAACAGGGAATGGTTCAGGGAAAGAGAGAGAAACAGGGAATGGTACAGGGAGAGACTGAGAGAGAGAGAAACAGGGAATGATTCAGGGAGAGAGAGAGAGAGAAAAAAAAACAGGGAATGGTTTTGGGAGAGAGAGAGAGACAAACAGGGAACGGTCAGGGAGAGACAGAGAAACAGGGAACGGTTCAGGCAGACAGAGGGAGAAAGAGGGAATGATTCAGAGAGAGAGAGAGAAATACTGAACAGTTCAGGGAGGGAGAGAGAGGGAGAAACAGGGAATGGTTCAGGGAGAGAGAGAGAGAGAGAGAAACAGGGAATGGTTCAAGGAGAGAGAGAGAGGGAGAAACCGGGAATGGTTCAGGGAGAGAGGGAGAAACAGGGAATGGTTCAGGGAGAGAGGGAGTCAGAGAGAAACAGGGAATGGTTCAGGGAGAGAGAGAGAGGGAGAAACCGGGAATGGTTCAGGGAGAGACAGAGAGAGAGAGACAAACAGGGAATGGTTCAGGGAGAGAGAGAGAAACAGGGAATGGTTCAGGGAGAGAGAGAGGGAGAGGAACAGGGAATGGTTCAGGGAGAGAGGGAATGGTTCAGGGAGAGAGAGAGAGAAACAGGGAATGGTTCAGGGAGAGAGAGAGAAATGGAATGGTTGAGGGAGAGAGAGAGAGAAACAGGGAATGTTCAGGGAGAGAGACGAGTCGGGGGAGAAGGTGGAGGGAATGGTTCAGGGAGAGAGAGAGAAACAGGGAATGGTTCAGGGAGAGAGAGAGAAATGGAATGGTTGAGGGAGAGAGAGAGAGAAACAGGGAATGGTTCAGGGAGAGAGAGAGAGAAACAGGGAATGGTTCAGGGAGAGAGAGAGAAACAGGGAATGGTTCAGGGGGAGAGAAAGAGAAACAGGGAATGGTTCAGGCAGACAGTGGGAGAAAGAGGGAATGATTCAGGGAGAAACAGTAAGAGAGAGAGAGCGACAAACAAGGAATCGTTCAGGGAGATTGAGAGAGAGACAAACACGGAATGGTATAGGGAGAGACTGAGAGAGAGAAACGGAATGATTCAGAGAGAGAGAGAGAGAGAAAAACAGGGAATGGTTCAGGGAGAGAGGGAGAGAAACAGGGAATGGTTCAGGGAGAGAGAGAGAGAGAGAAACAGGGAATGGTTCACGTAGAGAGAGAGAAAGAGGGAATGGTTCAGGGAGAGAGAGAGAAACAGCGAACGGTTCAGGGAAAGAGAGAGAGAAACAGGGAATGGTTCAGAGAGAGAGAGAGAGAAACAGGGAATGGTTCAGGGAGAGAGAGGGAGAGAAACAAGGAATGGCTCAGGGAGAGAGGGAATGGTTCAGGGAGAGAGAGAGAGAAACAGGGAATGGTTCAGGGAGAGAGAGATTGGGAGAAACAGGGAATGGTACAGGGAGAAAGAGAGAGGCAGAAACAGGGAATGGTTGAGGGAAAGAGAGAGAGAAACAGGGAATGGCTCAGGGAGAGAGAGGGAGAGAAACAGGGAATAGTTCAGGGAGAGAGGGAGAAACAGGGAATGGTTCAGGGAGAGAGGGAATGGTTCAGGGAGGGAGAGAGAGAGTGGGAGAAACAGGGAATGGTTCAGCGAGAGAGAGAGAGAAACCGGGAATGGTTCAGGGAGAGAGAGAGAAACAGGCAATGGTTCAGGGAGAGAGAGAGAAACAGGGAATGATTCAGGGAGAGAGAGAGAGAAACAGGGAATGGTTCAGGGAGAGAGAGGGAGAGAAACAAGGAATGGCTCAGGGAGAGAGGGAATGGTTCAGCGAGAGAGAGAGAGAAACCGGGAATGGTTCAGGGAGAGAGAGAGATACAAACACGGAATGGTACAGGGTGAGACTGAGAGAGAGAAACAGGGAATGATTCAGAGAGAGAGAGAGAAAGAAAAACAGGGAATGGTTCAGGGAGAGAGGGAGAGAAACTGGGAATGATTTCAGGGAGGGAGAGAGAGAGTGGGAGAAACAGGGAATGGTTTACGGAGAGAGAGAGAAAGAGGGAATGGTTCAGGAAGAGAGAGAGAAACACTGAACAGTTCAGGGAGGGAGAGAGAGTGGGAGAAATAGGAATGGTTCAGGGAGAGAGAGAGAGAGAGAAACAGGGAATGGTTCAGGGGGAGAGAGAGAGGGAGAAACCGGGAATGGTTCAGGGAGAGTGAGAGAGAGAGAGACAAACAGGGAATGGTTCAGGGAGAGAGAGAGAAACAGGGAATGGTTCAGGGAGAGAGGGAGTCAGAGAGAAACAGAGAATGGTTCAGGGAAAGATGGAATGGTTCAGGGAGAGAGAGAGAGAAACAGGGAATGGTTCAGGGAGAGAGAGAGAAAAAAAAACAGGGAATGGTTCAGGGAGAGAGGGAGGGAAACAGGGAATGATTCAGGGAGGGAGAGAGAGAGAGTGGGAGAAACAGGGAATGGTTCAGGGAGAGAGAGAGAAAGAGGGAATGGATCAGGGAGAGAGAGAGAAACAGCGAACGGTTCAGGGAAAGAGAGAGAGAGAGAGAAACAGGGAATGGTTCAGGGAGAGAGAGAGAGAGAAACAGGGAATGGTTCAGGGAGAGAGAGAGAGAGGGAGAGGAACAGGGAATGGTTCAGGGAGAGAGAGAGAGAGAGAAACAGGGAATGGTTCAGGGAGAGAGAGAGAGAGGGAGGGAACAGGGAATGTTCGGGAGAGAGAGGGAGAGAAACAAGAATGGTTCAGGGAGAGAGAGAAGAGAAACAGGAATGGTTCAGAGAGAGAGAGAGAGAGAGAGAGAAACAGGGAATGGTTCAGGGAGAGAGAGAGTGGGAGAAACAGGGAATGGTTCAGGGAGAAAGAGAGAGGCAGAAGCAGGGAATGGTTGAGGGAAAGAGAGAGAGAAACAGGGAATGGCTCAGGGAGAGAGAGGGAGAGAAACAGGGAATAGTTCAGGGAGAGAGGGAGAAACAGGGAATGGTTCAGGGAGAGAGGGAATGGTTCAGGGAGGGAGAGACAGAGTGGGAGAAACAGGGAATGGTTCAGCGAGAGAGAGAGAGAGAGAAACTGGGAATGGTTCAGGGAGAGAGAGAGAGAGAAACAGGGAATGTTCAGGGAAAGAGAGAGAAACAGGGAATGTTCAGGGAAAGAGAGAGAAACAGGGAATGGTTCAAGGAGAGAGAGAGAAAAACAAGGAATCGTTCAGGGAGAGAGAGACAAACAGGGAACGGTTCAGGGAGAGAGAGAGAGACAGAAAAACAGGAAATGGTTCAGAGAGAGAGAGTGAAACGGGATGGTTCAGAGAGAGATAGAGAAACGGGATGGTTCAGGCAGAGAGAGAGAAACGGGGAATGGTTCAGGCAGAGAGAGAGAAAGGGGAATGGTTCAGGGAAAGAGAGAGAAACAGGGAATGGTTCAGGGAAAGAGAGAAACAGCGAATGGTTCAGGGAAAGAGAGAGAGGGAGAAACAGGGAATGGTTCAGGGAAAGAGAGAAACAGCGAATGGTTCACGGAGAGAGAGAGAAACAGGGAATGGTTCAGGCAGACAGAGGGAGAAAGAGGGAATGATTCTGGGAGAAACAGTAAGAGAGAGAGAAAAACAGGGAATGGTTCAGGGAGAGAGACAAAAAAACAAGGAATCGTTCAGGGAGAGAGAGAGACAAACACGGAATGGTAAAGGGAGAGACTGAGAGAGAGAAACAGGGAATGATTCAGAGAGAGAGAGAGAGAGAAAAACAGGGAATGGTTCAGGGAGGGAGAGAGAGAGTGGGAGAAACAGGGAATGGTTCAGGGAGACAGAGAGAGAAACAGGGAATGGTTCAGGGAAAGAGAGAAACAGGGAATGGTTCAGGGAGAGAGAGAGAGAGGGAAACAGGGAATGGTTCAGGGAGAGAGACAAAAAAACAAGGAATCGTTCAGGGAGAGAGAGAGACAAACACGGAATGGTAAAGGGAGAGACTGAGAGAGAGAAACAGGGAATGATTCAGAGAGAGAGAGAGAGAGAAAAACAGGGAATGCTTCAGGGAGAGAGAGAGAGAAACAGGGAATGGTTCAGGGAGGGAGAGAGAGAGTGGGAGAAACAGGGAATGGTTCAGGGAGAGACAGAGAAACAGGGAATGGTTCAGGAAGAGAGAGAGAGGGAGAGGAACAGGGAATGGTTCAGGGAGAGAGAGAGAGAAACAGGGAATGGTTCAGAGAGAGAGAGAGAGAAACGGAATGGTTCAGAGAGAGAGAGAGAGGGAGACACGGGCAATGTTCAGGGAAACAGAGAGAGACAGGGAATGGTTCAGGGAGAGAGAGAGAGAGACAAACACGGAATGGTACAGGGAGAGACTGAGAGAGAGAAACAGGGAATGAGTCGGGGAGAGAGAGAGAGAAACCGGGAATGGTTCAGGGAGAGAGAGAGAAATGGAATGGTTCAGAGAGAGAGAGAGAAACAGGGAATGGTTCAGGGAGAGACTGAGAGAGAGAGAAACAGGGAATGATTCAGGGAGAGAGAGAGAGAGAAAAAAAAACAGGGAATGGTTTTGGGAGAGAGAGAGAGACAAACAGGAAAAGCTTCAGGGAGAGAGAGAGAGAGACAGGAAATGATTCAGGTAGAGA
>JAGIQG010000315.1:0-40533 GCA_024679065.1 Sphyrna mokarran
AGAGAGAGAGTGTGTGTGTGTGAGAGAGAGAGTGTGTGTGTGTGAGAGAGAGAGTGTGTGTGTCTGAGAGAGAGAGAGAGAAAAAATGTGAAAGAAAGAGTATGTAAGAATGTGAGAAAGTGTGTGTGAGAGAGAAAGATTATTTGAGAGAAAGTGTGAGAGATGGAAAACAGGCCCCAAACCTAAACCCTGACCCCATTTACTGGATGCAAACTCTGAACCCTGACCCCGAGTACAGGCCCCAACCCTGAACCCTGACCCCGAGTACAGGCCCCAACCCTGAACCCTGACCCCGAGTACAGGCCCCAACCCTGAACCCTGACCCCAGGTACAGGCTCAAACCTGAACCCTGACCCCAAGTACAGGCCCCAACCCTGAACCCTGACCCCGAGTACAGGCCCCAACCCTGAACCCTGACCCCGAGTACAGGCCCCAACCCTGAATCCTGACCCCGAGTACAGGCCCCAAACCCTGAACCCTGAACCCGAGTACAAGCCCCAAACCCTGAACCCTGACCCCGAGTACAGGCCTCAAGTCTGAATCCTGACCCCGAGTACAGGCCCCAAACCCTGAACCCTGAACCCGAGTACAGGCCCCAAACCCTGAACCCTGACGCCGAGTACAGGCCCCAAACCCTGAACCCTGACCCCGAGTACAGGCCCCAACCCTGAACCCTGGCCCCGAGTACAGGCCCCAACCCTGAACCCTGACCCCGAGTACAGGCCTCAAGTCTGAATGCTGACCCCGAGTACAGGCCCCAACCCTGAACCCTGACCCCGAATACGACCCAAACCTGAACCCTGGCCCCGAGTACGCCCAACCCTGAACTCTGCCCCTAGTACAGGCCCCAACCCTGAACCCTGACCCCGAGTACAGGCCCCAACCCTGAACCCTGACCCCGAGTACAGGCCCCAACCCTGAACCCTGACCCCGAGTACAGGCCCCAACCCTGAACCCTGACCCCGAGTACAGGCCCCAACCCTGAACCCTGACCCCAAGTACAGGCCCCAACCCTGAACCCTGACCCCGAGTACAGGCCCCAACCCTGAACCCTGACCCCAGTACAGGCTCAACCCTGAACCCTGACCCCGAGTACAGGCCCCAACCCTGAACCCTGACCCCGAGTACAGGCCCAACCCTGAACCCTGACCCCGAGTACAGGCCCCAACCCTGAACCCTGACCCCGAGTACAGGCCCCAACCCTGAACCCTGACCCCGAGTACAGGCCCCAACCCTGAACCCTGACCCCGAGTACAGGCCCAACCCTGAACCCTGACCCCAGGTACAGGCTCAAACCTGAACCCTGACCCCGAGTACAGGCCCCAACCCTGAACCCTGACCCCGAGTACAGGCCTCAAGTCTGAATCCTGACCCCGAGTACAGGCCCCAAACCCTGAACCCGAGTACAAGCCCCAAACCCTGATCCCTGACGCCGAGTACAGCCCCAAACCATGAACCCTGGCCCCGAGTAGAGGCCCCAACCCTGAACTCTGGCCCCTAGTACAGGCCCCAACCCTGAACCCTGACCCCGAGTACAGGCCCCAACCCTGAACCCTGACCCCGAGTACAGGCCCCAACCCTGAACCCTGACCCCGAGTACAGGCCCCAACCCTGAACCCTGACCCCGAGTACAGGCCCCAACCCTGAACCCTGACCCCGAGTACAGGCCCCAACCCTGAACCCTGACCCCGAGTACAGGCCCCAACCCTGAACCCTGACCCCGAGTACAGGCCCCAACCCTGAACCCTGACCCCGAGTACAGGCCCCAACCCTGAACCCTGACCCCGAGTACAGGCCCCAACCCTGAACCCTGACCCCGAGTACAGGCCCCAACCCTGAACCCTGACCCCGAGTACAGGCCCAAACCTGAACCCTGACCCCGAGTACAGGCCCCAACCCTGAACCCTGACCCCGAGTACAGGCCCCAACCCTGAACCCTGACCCCGAGTACAGGCCCCAACCCTGAACCCTGACCCCGAGTACAGGCCCCAACCCTGAACCCTGACCCCGAGTACAGGCCTCAAGTCTGAATCCTGACCCCGAGTACAGGCCCCAAACCCTGAACCCTGAACCCGAGTACAAGCCCCAAACCCTGAACCCTGACGCCGAGTACAGGCCCCAAACCCTGAACCCTGACCCCGAGTACAGGCCCCAACCCTGAACCCTGGCCCCGAGTACAGGCCCCAACCCTGAACCCTGACCCCGAGTACAGGCCTCAAGTCTGAATGCTGACCCCGAGTACAGGCCCCAACCCTGAACCCTGACCCCGAATACAGGACCCAAACCCTGAACCCTGGCCCCGAGTACAGGCCCCAACCCTGAACTCTGGCCCCTAGTACAGGCCCCAACCCTGAACCCTGACCCCGAGTACAGGCCCCAACCCTGAACCCTGACCCCGAGTACAGGCCCCAACCCTGAACCCTGACCCCGAGTACAGGCCCCAACCCTGAACCCTGACCCCGAGTACAGGCCCCAACCCTGAACCCTGACCCCGAGTACAGGCCCCAACCCTGAACCCTGACCCCGAGTACAGGCCCCAACCCTGAACCCTGACCCCGAGTACAGGCCCAAACCCTGAACCCTGACCCCAGTACAGGCCCCAACCCTGAACCCTGACCCCGAGTACAGGCCCCAACCCTGAACCCTGCCCCGAGTACAGGCCCCAAGCCTGAACCCTGACCCCGAGTACAGGCAACCCTGCCTGACCCCGAGTACAGGCCCCAACCCTGAACCCTGACCCCGAGTACAGGCCCCAACCCTGAACCCTGACCCCAGTAAAGGCCCCAACCTGACCTGACCCCGAGTACAGGCCCCAACCCTGAACCCTGACCCCGAGTACAGCCCAAGTCTGAATCCTGACCCCGAGTACAGGCCCCAACCTGAACCCGATACAGGCCCCAACCCTGATCCCTGACCCCGAGTACAGCCCCAAACCCTGAACCCTGACCCCGAGTACAGGCCCCAACCCTGAACCCTGACCCCTAGTACAGGCCCCAACCCTGAACCCTGACCCCGAGTACAGGCCCCAACCCTGAACCCTGACCCCGAGTACAGGCCCCAACCCTGAACCCTGACCCCGAGTACAGGCCCCAACCCTGAACCCTGACCCCGAGTACAGGCCCCAACCCTGAACCCTGACCCCGAGTACAGGCCCCACCCTGCCCTGCCCCGAGTACAGGCCCCAACCCTGAACCCTGACCCCGAGTACAGGCCCCACCCTGAACCCCCCCTGACCCCGAGTACAGGCCCCAACCCTGAACCCTGACCCCGAGTACAGGCCCCAACCCTGAACCCTGACCCCGAGTACAGGCCCCAACCCTGAACCCTGACCCCGAGTACAGGCCCCAACCCTGAACCCTGACCCCGAGTACAGGCCCCAACCCTGAACCCTGACCCCGAGTACAGGCCCCAACCCTGAACCCTGACCCCGAGTACAGGCCCCAACCCTGAACCCTGACCCCGAGTACAGGCCCCAACCCTGAACCCTGACCCCGAGTACAGGCCCCAACCCTGAACCCTGACCCCGAGTACAGGCCCCAACCCTGAACCCTGACCCCGAGTACAGGCCTCAAGTCTGAATCCTGACCCCGAGTACAGGCCCCAACCCTGAACCCTGACCCCGAGTACAGGCCCCAACCCTGAACCCTGACCCCGAGTACAGGCCCCAAACCCTGAACCCTGACCCCGAGTACAGGCCCCAACCCTGAACCCTGACCCCGAGTACAGGCCCAACCCTGAACCCTGACCCCGAGTACAGGCCCCAACCCTGAACCCTGACCCCGAGTACAGGCCCCAACCCTGAACCCTGACCCCGAGTACAGGCCCCAACCCTGAACCCTGACCCCGAGTACAGGCCTCAAGTCTGAACCCTGACCCCGAGTACAGGCCCCAAACCCTGAACCCGAGTACAGGCCCCAACCCTGAACCCTGACCCCGAGTACAGGCCCCAACCCTGAACCCTGACCCCGAGTACAGGCCCCAACCCTGAACCCTGACCCCGAGTACAGGCCCCAACCCTGAACCCTGACCCCGAGTACAGGCCTCAAGTCTGAATCCTGACCCCGAGTACAGGCCCCAAACCCTGAACCCTGAACCCGAGTACAAGCCCCAACCCTGAACTCTGGCCCCTAGTACAGGCCCCAAACCCTGAACCCTGACCCGGAGTACAGGCCCCAACCCTGAACCCTGACCCCAAGTACAGGCCCCAACCCTGAACCCTGACCCCGAGTACAGGCCCCAAACCCTGAACCCTGACCCCAAGTACAGGCCCCAACCCTGAACCCTGACCCTGAGTACAGGCCTCAACCCTGAACCCTGACCCCAGGTACAGGCTCAAACCTGAACCCTGACCCCAGGTACATGTCCCAAATTTGGCCGATTGGATCAGTAACTGGCTGTCTCATAGAAGGCAGAGGGAGGAGATGGAGAGAAAATGTACAGACTGGAGGCCAGTTTCCAGCGGTGCACCACCGGGGTCAGTGCTGGCTTCTCTGCTATTTGTGATTTTTATCAATGACTTGGAAGAGGGGGCTGAAGGATGGGTTAGTAAATTTACTGATGACACCAAGATTGGTGGAGTAGTGGATGAGGAGGAGGGCTCTTGCAGGCTGCAAAGAGACATTGATAGGATGCAGAGCTGGGCAGGAAAGTGGCAGATGGAGTTTAACCCTGATAAGTGCGAGGGGATTCATTTTGGTAGGACAAACTTGAATGTGGATTACAGGGTCAACGGCAGGGTTCTGAGGAATGTGGAGGAACAGAGAGATCTTGGGGTTCATATCCACAGATCTCTGAAGGTTGTCACTCAAGTCGATAGAGTGTGAAGAAGCTTATAGTGTGTTAGTGTTTATTAACAGGGGGTTTGAGTTTAAGAGCCGTGGGATTATGCTGTAACTATACTGGACCTTGATGAGACCACATTTGGAATATTGTGTACAGTTCTGGTCACCTCACTATAAGAAGGATGTGGAAGCATTGGAGAGAGTGCAGAGGAGATTGACCAGGATGCTGCCTGGTTTGGAGGGTAGGTCTTATGAGGAAAGGTTGAGGGAGCTGAGGCTTTTCTCTTTAGAGCGGAGGAGGATGAGAGGCAACTTAATAGAGGTTTATGATGAGAGTG
Organism: Sphyrna mokarran; assembly: GCA_024679065.1. NCBI lineage: Eukaryota > Metazoa > Chordata > Chondrichthyes > Carcharhiniformes > Carcharhinidae > Sphyrna > Sphyrna mokarran. The sequence continues at coordinate 5,120 of JAGIQG010000315.1, forward strand.
ATTGATAGAGTGGACGTGCAGAGACTTTTTCCTCGGGTGAATGTAGCTGTTACGAGGGGGCATAACTATAAGGTTCATGGTGGAAGATATAGGAGGGATGTCTGAGGTAGATTCTTTACTCAGAGAGTGGTTGGGGTGTAGAATACACTGCCTGCTGTGATAGTGAAGTCGGACACTTTAGGAACTTTCAACCAGTTATTGGAGAGGCACATGGAGCACTCCAGAATGAGAGGGAGAGGGATAGCTTGATCTTGGGGTCAGACAAAGCTCGGCACAACATTGAGGGCCGAAGGGCCTGTACTATGCTATTCGATGTTCTAAATTTGCCCCAAGACATATTGGCTAGGGGGATTTGGGAAGCTAAATCGCCCCTTCATGTCCCAAAGTGTGTACGAGAGATGGATTGGCCATGCCAAATTCCCCATAGTGTGCTAAGATGTGTAGTTTGGGTGGATTGGCCTTGATAAATTCATCTTAATGTGCCAAGATGTGTAGGAGAGGTGCATAGGCCAGACTAAATTCTCCTTAGTCTCCGAAGATGTCTATGAATGGTGGATTGGCCAGGCTAAATTGCTCTTTAGTGTCCCAAGATGTGTGCAATAGGTGGATTGCCCAAGCCAAATTGCCCTTTAGCTTCATAAAGAGGTGGATTGGCCATGTTACAATTCCCCTTAATGTGCCAAGATATCTAAGATATATTGGCAACACTAAATTGCCCCTTATTGTTTGCAGATGTGTAAGTTTGATGGATTGCCCCTTTGTGTCCCAAAACATGGAGGTTAGGGGTATTGGACATACTGAATCACCTCTTTGTGTCCCAAGATGAGTATGAGAGGTGGATTTGCCAGATTAAATTGCCCCTTCATTTCCCAAGATGCCCCTTCATTTCCCAACATTAAATTGCCTCTTAGAGTCACAAGATGTGTTGGTCAGATGGATTGGCCATGTTAAATTGCACCTGTAGTGTCCTAAGATGCGTACAAGTGGTGGATTGGCCTTGCTAAATTACCCCTTAATGTTGCAAGATGTGTACTTTAGGTGGATTGGTGATTCTAAATTGCACCTTCACTTCCTGAAATATGCAAGTTAGATGGATTGGCCGGGCTAAATTTCCCCTGACTGTCCCAAGATGTGAAGGTGAGGTGGATTGGCCATGCTAAATTCATCTCAGTGTGCCAAGATGTATATGAGAGGTGCATCATCCAGGCTAAATTGCCTTTTATTGCCCCAACTTGTGTGCAAGATATGGATTGGCCATGTTAAATTCCTACTCGTGTCCCAAGACATGTACAAGAGGTGTATTGGCCAGGCTAAATTGCCCCTTACTGTCCCAAAATGTGTAGGTTAGATGGACTGGCCATTCTAAATTGCCACATAATATTGCAATACGTATAGGTTAAGTGGATTAGCTAAATTCATCTTAGTCTACCAAGATGTGTATGAGAGCTGCGTAGGCCAGGCTAAATTGCCCCTAAGTGTCACAAGATGTGTACGGGAGGTGGATTGGCCATGCTAAATTGCCCCTTCGTGTCCCAGGATATGTAAAAGATTGCCCCTGACTGACCTAAGGTGTGTCGGTTAGATGAATTGGCCATGCTAAAGAACATAAGATCATAAGAAATAGGAGCAGGAATAGGCTATCTAGCCTTTCGAGCCTGCCCCGCCATTCAATCAGATCATGGCTGATCTGAAGTGGATCATTTCCACTTAGCCGCTTGCTCCCTATAATCCTTAATTCCCTTAATCGCTTAAACTGCATCTTAATATTCCAAGTTATGTAATTAGGTGGATTGGCCAGGCTAAATTTGCCCTGCTGTCCCAAGGTGTGTAGGTTAGGGTGGATTCCCCCTACTGTCCCAAGGTGTGTAGGTTAGGGCGGATTGGCCAGACTAAATTCCCCCTGCTGTCCCAAGGTGTGTAGGTCAGATGGATTGGCCAGGCTAATTTCCCCCTGCTGTCCCAAGGTGTGTAGGTTAGAGTGGATTGGCCAGGCTAAATTCCCCCTGCTGTCCCAAGGTGTGTAGGTTAGGGTGGATTGGCCAGGCTAAATTCCCCCTGCTGTCCCAAGGTGTGTAGGTTAGAGTGGATTGGCCAGACTAAATTCCCCCTGCTGTCCCAAGGTGTGTAGATCAGAGTGGATTGGCTAGGCTAAATTCCCCCTGCTGTCCCAAGGTGTGTAGATTAGAGTGGATTGGCCAGGCTAAATTGTCCCTTCGGTCTAAAAATGTGTAGGTTTGGTTAATTGGCCATGCTAAATTCATCTGAGTGTCCAAGATAAGTACGAGAAGTAGGTTTGGCCATGCTAAATTGTCCCGTGGTGTCACAAGATGTGTACCAGTGGTGGATTGGTCATGTTAAATTTCCTTTAGTGTCCTAAGATATGGATGAGAGGAGAATTAGACATGTTAAAATCCCCTTAGTGTCCCAAGATGTGTAGTCGGGTGAATTGGCCGTGCTAAATGCACTTAGGGTCCAAAGATGTGTAGTTTCAATTCACTCTGTCCTTTTTGATTCAGTGTCACAGGCCTGGCTGGGTTCACTCTGTCCTTTTTGATTCAGTGTCACAGGCCTGGCTGGGTTCACTCTGTCCTTTGAGATTCAGAGTGTGCACGTGCGCGGGTGTAAGGATGCGCGAGTATGTGTGTGTTAGGGAATTTGTGAGGGGGTGTGTGAGTGAGAGAGTGTGTTGATATGCATGTGAATATTTCTGAGAGCTTCCTGTAATTTACCAATGCCAATTAGGAGTTAATCCCCGGAAAACAATACGTATTGCAACAAGAAGTGTTGGTCAATTTTTTGGTTACTTGGATTGTCCGTGAGGGACAATTTAGCCTGGCCATCCACCTGTCATACACATGATCTGACCTCACTCCCCTCCCCCACCCAGAGAATGATCTGACCTCACTCCCCTCCCCCACCCAGAGAATGATCTGACCTCACTCCCCTCCCCCACCCAGAGAATGATCTGACCTCACTCCCCTCCCCCACCCAGAGAATGATCTGACCTCACTCCCCTCCCCCACCCAGAGAATGATCTGACTCACTCCCCTCCCCCACCCAGAGAATGATCTGACCTCACTCCCCTCCCCCACCCAGAGAATGATCTGACCTCACTCCCCTCCCCCACCCAGAGAATGATCTGACCTCACTCCCCTCCCCCACCCAGAGAATGATCTGACCTCACTCCCCTCCCCCACCCAGAGAATGATCTGACCTCACTCCCCTCCCCCACCCAGGGAATGATCTGACCTCACTCCCCCACCCCCCCAGAGAATCATCTGACCTCACTCCCCCACCCCCCCCAGGGAATGATCTGACCTCACTCCCCTCCCCCACCCAGAGAATGATCTGACCTCACTCCCCTCCCCAACCCAGAGAATGATCTGACCTCACTCCCCTCCCCCACATGGAGAATGATCTGACCTCACTCCCCCACACCACCCAGAGAATGATCTGACCTCACTCCCCTCCCCCACCCAGAGAATGATCTGACCTCACTCCCCTCCCCCACCCAGAGAATGATCTGACCTCACTCCCCTCCCCCACCCAGAGAATGATCTGACCTCACTCCCCTCCCCCACCCAGAGAATGATCTGACCTCACTCCCCTCCCCCACCCAGAGAATGATCTGACCTCACTCCCCTCCCCCACCCAGAGAATGATCTGACCTCACTCCCCTCCCCCACCCAGAGAATGATCTGACCTCACTCCCCTCCCCCACCCAGAGAATGATCTGACCTCACTCCCTCACCCATCCCAAGAATGATCTGACCTCACTCCCCTCCCCCACCCCGAACGAGTGATCTGACCTCACTCCCCTCCCCCACCCAACGGCTCCTCCCTCCCCACCCAACGAGTGATCTGACCTCACTCCGCTCCCCCACCCAGAGAATGATCTGACCTCACTCCCCTCCCTCCACCCAACGAGTGATCTGACCTCACTCCGCCCCCCACCCAACGAGTGATCTGACCTCACTCCCCTCCCCCACCCAACGATGATCTGACCTCACTCCGCTCCCACCAGAGAATGATCTGACCTCACTCCCCCCCCCCTCCACCCAACGAGTGATCTGACCTCACTCCGCTCCCCCACCCAACGAGTGATCTGACCTCACTCCCCTCCCCCACCCAACGAGTGATCTGACCTCACTCCCCTCCCCCACCCAACGAGTGATCTGACCTCACTCCCCTCCCCCACCCAGAGAATGATCTGACCTCACTCCGCTCCCCCACCCAGAGAATGATCTGACCTCACTCTCCTCCCCCACTCCACCCAGAGAATGTTTATGGAAGGAGATGTAGTAGGGATGTCCGAGGTGGATTCTTAACTCAGAGAGTGGTTGGGTTGTGGAATACACTCCCTGCTATGATAGTTGAATCAGATACATTAGGTACTTTTAAACGGTTATTGGATAGGTACATGGAGCATCCCGGAATGATAGGGAATGGTGGTTTAGTTTGGAGGGTCTTTGCTTTTTATATTGGTCGGCGCAACATCGAAGGCCGAAGGGCCTGTTGTGTGCTGTAATGTTCCATGTTCTATGTTCTATGTAATGAGGGGGGTAGAATTAGGGATATTCATGTGAGGGATCCTGTAGGCCCGTGTGATCATAGTCTGGTAGAATGGATGATGCAGATGGAGGATGAGGTGGTAGCTGTGAATTTTTGAACAGAGGGGACTATGATAGGATGAGAGAGGAATTGGTGGCTGTGGATTGGAGGAGTGAGCTGGTTGGTAGGACGGCTGAGGAACAGTGAGGGATTTTTAAAGAGATCTTTTTCTGTACTCAGCAAAAATATATTCCGATGGTGAAGAAGGACTGTAGGAGTAGGGAAAATCAGCTGTTGTTCTGAAGGGAAATTAAGGAGAGAATTAAATCAAAAGCTGAGGTGTTCGGAACGGCTAAAAGTCGTCGGTGATCAGAGGATTTGGAAAGTTTCAAACAACAGCAAAGAATGATTCAGAAGGTGATTAAAAAAGGAAAGATAGAAATGAGGCTAAACTAGCTCGAAATATCAAAAAGGACAGTAATAGTTTTTATAAATATATAAAGAATAGGAGGATGGTCAGAGATAATGTTGGACCCTTGTAGGATGAGAGGGGGGATTTAGAGACTTGCCTGGGTTTATAAACCCTCACTTACTGGGCTGTCTGGAGACAATCCACATCTCTTTAACCTGGGGCTTAACCCTCTCTCCACTCACACTGTTTGTATCTTTAAGAATTGAATAGCAGCTTCGTTGTAAAGCCTCCCATTCGAATCAGTAATCTGGAAACTGTCTGTGCTGTTCTCTGCTCTGTCTGAGAGCCAAACTCTCCATTCACCTGACCAAGAGACAAACCCCGAAAGCTTGTAAGTTTATTATCAAATCAATCAGTTGGATTTAAACCTGGTGTCAGACTCTTACTGTGTTCACCCCAGTTCAACACCCACATCTCCACACCCTGACCCCCCTCACCACCCCCTGACCTCTCATCCCCCACCATCCCTTACCCCTCACCAATCTTGCTCCTTCAGCATCCCTTACCCCTGACCCCTCACTGCCTCTGATCCCTCACCACCTCACCACCCCTCACCAACCCTGACCCTTTACCCCTCACCAACCCTGACCCTTCACCCCTCACCAACCCTGACCCTTCACCCCTCACCAACCCTGACATCTCACTGTCCCTGACCTTTCGCCTCTCACCATCCCTGACCCCTGACCTCTCACCATCCCTGACCGTTTACCCCTCACCAACCCTGACATACCACCATCCCTGACCTCTCACCTCTCACTATCCCTGACCCCTGACCTCTCACCATCCCTGACCCCCTCAGCAGCAACCATCTCTGACCCCTCACCAACACTGACCCTTCACCAATCTTGACCTTTCATAATCCCTGACCCCACTACCCACATCAACCCTGACCCCTCATCCCTCACCATTCCTGACCCATCACCATTCCTGACCCATCACCATTCCTGACCCATCACCATCCCTGACCCATCACCATCCCTGACCCATCACTATCCCTGACCCATCACCATCCCTGACCCATCACCATCCCTGACCCATCACATCCCTGACCCATCACCATTCCTGACCCATCACCATTCCTGACCCATCACCAATCCTGACCCATCACCATCCCTGACCCATCACCAACCCTGACCCATCACCAATCCTGACCCATCGCCATCCCTGACCCATCGCCATCCCTGACCCATCACCAATCCTGACCCATCACCAATCCTGACCCATCACCATCCCTGACCCATCACCAATCCTGACCCATCACCATCCCTGACCCATCACCATCCCTGACCCATCACCATCCCTGACCCATCACTATCCCTGACCCATCACCATCCCTGACCCATCACCATCCCTGACTCCTCACCTCATACATTCACTGACCTCTCACCTCTCACCAATCCTGATCCCTCATCCCTCGCCATTCTTGACTACTCAATCCTCACCATCCATCTCCATTCCTGACCCCTCATCAACCCTCTCCAACCTTCAGCGCTCAAGCCTCACCATTCCTGATTCTTGACCCCTCACCAACCCTCCCGACCCCTCACTTTTCATCATTTCTGACCCCTCACCAACTCTGACCCCTCACCATCCCTGACCCCATTCACCTCACCATCCCTGAACCATCATCCCTCACCAACCCAGACCCCTCAGCCCTCACCACCTCTGACCCCTCATCATCCCTGACCCCTCATCCCTCACCATCCCTGACCCCTCATCCCTCACCGTTTCTGACCCCTCATCCCTCATCATCCCTGACTCCTCAACCCTCACCATCTGTGACCTTTCACTCCTTACCAACCCTGATCACTCACCCCTCACCTTCCCTGATCCCTCATCATCCCTAACCTCTCACCATCCCCTCACCATCTCTGACCCCTCACCATCTCTGATCCCTCTCCCCTCACCATCCCTGACCCCTCAACATTCTTCACCACTCACCCCTTACCAACCTTGACTCCCCACCCCTCAGCAATCCTGACACCTCACCATCCCTCACCCCCACCATCTGTGAACCCTAACGCTTCATCTATCCTGACCCCTCAATGTCCCTGACAGCTCTTCCCTCACCATCCCTGACCCCTCACCATCCCTGACCCCTCACCATCCCTGACCCCTCATCAACCCTCACCCCCAAACCTCTCCATGCCTGACACCTCACCACTCCTCACTCCTCACTAACCTTGACCCCTCACCCTCACTATCCCTGACCCTTCAACACTCAGCATCCCTGACCCTCACCAACCCTGGCCCCTCAACATCCCACAGCTCACATTTCCCACCATTCCTGACCCCTGACCCCCTCATCATCCGTGACCCCTGACCCCCTCACCATCCGTGACCACTGACCCCCTCACCATCCGTGACCACTGACCCCTCACCATCTCTTAACCATTCCCCCTCTGACTGCTCACCCCTCACCATTCCTGGTCCCTCACTCCTCACAATTGTCGACCCATCAACCCGCACCAAAACTGACCTCTCACCACTCACCCTGCACCAACCCTGACCCTCACCCGGCACCAACCCTGACCCCTCACCCCTCACCCCTCACCCTGCACCAATCCTGACCCCTCACCCCTCTTCCTGCACCAACCCTGACCCCTCACCCCTCACTCTGCACCAACTCTGAACCCTCACCCTGCACCAACCCTAACCCCTCACCCTGCACCAACCCTGACCCCTGACCCCTCACCCTGCACCAACCCTGACCCCTCACCCTGCACCAACCCTGACCCCTGACCCCTCACCCTGCACCAACCCTGACCCTCACCATGCACCAACCCTGACCCCTCACCCTGCACCAACTCTGACCCCTCACCCTGCACCAACCCTGACCCCTCACCACTCACCCTGCACCAACCCTGACCCCTCACCCTGCACCAACCCTGACCCCTCACTCTGCACCAACCCTGACCTCTCACCCCTTACCCTACACCAATCCTGACCCCTCACCCCTCACCTTGCACCAACCCTACCCCTCACCCTGCACCAACCCTGACCCCTCACTCTGCACCAATCCTGACCCTCACCCCTCTTCCTGCACCAACCCTGACCCCTCACCCCTCACTCTGCACCAACTCTGACCCTCACCCTGCACCAACCCTGACCCTACCCCTCACCCTGCACCAACCCTGACCCCTGACCCCTCACCCTGCACCAACCCTGTACCCCTCACCCTGCACCAACCCTGACCCCTCACCCCTCACTCTGCACCAACCCTGAACCCTCACCCTGCACCAACCCTGACCCCTCACCCTGCACCAACCCTGACCCCTGACCCCTCACCCTGCACCAACCCTGACCCCTCACCCTGCACCAACCCTGACCCCTCACTCTGCACCAACCCTGACCTCTCACCCCTTACCCTACACCAATCCTGACCCCTCACCCCTCACCTTGCACCAACCCTAACCCCTCACCCTGCACCAACCCTGACCCCTCACCCTGCACCAACCCTGACCCCTCACCCCTCACCCTGCACCAACCCTGACCCCTCACCCCTCACTCTGCACCAACCCTGACCCCTCACCCTCACCTGCACCAACCCTGACCCCTCACCCCTCACCCTGCACCAACCCTGACCCTACCCCTCACCCTGCACCAACCCTGACCCCTCACCCTGCACCAACCTGACCCCTCACCCTGCACCAACCCTGACCCCTCACCCTGCACCAACCCTGACCCCTCACCCCTCACCCTGCACCAACCCTCACCCCTCACCCTGCACCAACCATGACACCTCACCCCTCACCCTGACCAACCCTGACCCCTCACCCTGCACCAACCCTGACCCCTCACCCCTCACCCTGCACCAACCCTGACCCCTCACCCCTCAGCATCCCTAACCCCTCACCCTCTCCATGCCTGACCCCTTACTCCTCAACATCCCTCACCAACCCTCACCCATCATCCCTCACCCTTCACTATTCCTGACCCCACAACTCTCCCCATCCCTGACTCCTCAACAACACTCACTCTGCAACCGTCATATCCCTGACCCCTCACCATCCCTGACCCCTCACCATCCCCGACCCTTCACCTTAAATGATCTCTCACCCCTCACCATCCCTGACTCCTCACTATCTCTGACCCCTCAGCTCTCACCAATGTGTCACCTCACCCTGACCTCTCTCCAACTCTGACCTCTCACTAAACTTGAATCCTCAACCATTACTATCCCTGATCCTTCACCCTTACCAACTGTGACCACTCACCTTCTCTTACCCCTGACCCCTCACCATCCCTGAGCCCTCAGCCCTCACCATCCCTGAGCCCTCACCATCCCTGAGCCCTCACCATCCCTGACCCCTCACCCCTGACCAATCCTGACCCCTCATCCCTCACCAAACCTGACTCCTCCCCCTCACCATTACTGACCCCTCACCCGTCACCATTCCTGACCCCTCAGAAACCCTGACCCCTTACCCTTCGCCACACATGACCACTCACACCCTATCATCTCCCACTTTTCACCATCTCTGATCTCTCAGCATCCCAGGTCCATCATCATTCCTGACCTCTCATTCCTCACCCCTCACCATCCCTGATCTCTCATCCCCCACTATTCTTCACCTCTCCTCCCTCACTATCCTTAACCCCAATCCTTCAGCATTTCTGACCGCTTGTCCCTCACCCATCACCATAACTCACCAACCCTGACCCCTCACCCCTCAGCAACCCTGACCCCTCACCTTCTCCATCCCTGACCCCTCACCATTCTTGACTCCTTACCCTCTCCATCACTGATCTCTGACCCCTCACCAACCCTGAGGCTCATCCCTCACCATCCCTCACACCTGAACCCTCATCACCCCCGGCCTCTCACCCCTCAACATGCCTGACCCCTCACAAACTCTGATCCCTCACCCCCCGACTCCTGATCCTCACTATCTCCGATCCCTTACTCCTCGCCATCCCTCACCAACCCTCACCCCTCATCGCTCACCATCCCTCACTCATGACCGCTCACCATCCCTGACCCCTCACCATCCCTGACCCCTCATGCTTTACAAACCCTGACCCTTTGCCATTCCTGACCCCACAACCCTCAACATCCCTGACCCCTCAGCCTTCACCAACCCTGACACCTCACCCTCCCCATTCCTGACCCTGACCCCTCACCATCCCTGACCCCTCACCATCCCTGACCCCTCACCATCCTGACTCTTCACCAATCCTGACCCCTCTACCCAAACCCTCACCTCTCACCATTTCTTAGCCCTCACCCCTCACCATCTCTCACCACTCACCAACTGTGACCCCTCATCCCTCTCCAAACCTGAACTCTGTCCCCTCACCATCCCTAACCCCTCACCATTCCTGACTCCTGACCCCTCACCATTGCTGAGCCCTCAACATGTCTGACCTCTCACCCCTCACCTCGTGCTAGCACGAGGGGACACAGCTTTAAATTAAGGGGTATGAGTTATAGGACGGATATCAGAGGTAGGTTCTTTACTCAAAGAGTGATTAGGGAGTGGAATGCCCTGCCTGCAGCTGTTGTAGATGCGCCAAGTTTGGTGGCGTTTAAGAGGTTAGTTGATAAGTATATGGAAGAGAAGGGAATGGTTTAGTTAGGAGGGGCATTGCTTTTTATTTTGGTCGGCACAACATCGAAGGCCGAAGGGCCTGTTCTGTGCTGTATTGTTCTATGTTCTATGTTCTATCTCTCACCACTCACCCCTCACCAACACTAACCCCTCATCCGTCACCAATTCTGACTCGTCACCATTCATGAACTCTCACCCCTCACCAACCCTAATCCTTCACCCCTCACCAACCCTAATCATTCACCCCTCATCAACCCTCACCTCTCAACCCTCACCATCACTGACCCCTCACTATCCCTGACTTCTCAACTTGCACCATCCCTCACCCCTCCTCCCTCACCATCCCTGACCCCTCAGCATTCCTGACCTTTCATCCCTCACTATCTCTGACTTATCACCATATTTCACCAACCCTGACCCCCCACCCTCAGCATCTCTGACTCCTGACCCCTCACCATCCCTGACCCCTCACCAACTCCGACCCCACACCACCAATGACATCTAAGCTCTCTGACCTCTGACACCTCACCATCCCTGACCTCTCACCCCTTAACATCCCAGACCCCTCACCCCTCACCAACCCTGAAACTCACCCCTTATGAATCCTGAGGAGTGGTAGATAGTGAAGAGGGGTGTTCTAGTTTGCAGAGACTTGGACAATTGCAGAGCTGGGCCGAGAGGTGGCAAATGGAGTTTAATGTGGAAAAGTGTGAGGTAATTCACTTAGGCAGGAATAACAAATGTGTAGAGTATAGGGCTAATGGTAGGACTCTTAATAGTGTTGATGAACAGAGGGATCTTGGTGTATATGTGCATAGATCCCTGAAAGTTGGCAATCAAGTCGATAAGGTTGTTAAGAAGGCATATGGAGTCTTAGCTTTTATTGGTAGGGGGATTGAATTTCGGAGCCGCAACGTCATGTTGCAACTGTACAAAACTCTAGTGCGGCCGCACTTGGAGTATTGTGTGCAGTTCTGGTCCCCACATTATAAGAAAGATGTGGAGGCATTGGAGAGGGTACAGAGGAGGTTTACCAGGATGTTGCCTGGTATGGAGGGCAGGTCTTATGAAGAGAGGCTGAGGGATTTGAGGTTGTTTTCGTTAGAAAGAAGGCGGCTAAGAGGAGACCTTATTGAAACATATAAGATGATTAGAGGTTTAGATAGGGTGGACAGTGATAGCCTTTTTCCTAGGATGGAGAAAGCTAGCACGAGGGGACATAGCTTTAAATTAAGGGGTGGTAGTTATAGGACAGATGTCAGAGGTAGGTTCTTTACCCAGAGGGTGGTAAGGGTATGGAATGCCCTGCCTGCGTCAGTTGTAGATGCGCCAAGTTTGGTGGCGTTTAAGAGGTTAGTAGATAAGTTTATGGATGAAAAGAGAATGGTTTAGGTTGGAGGGTCACTGCTTGTTCCTAATTGGTTGGCATAACATCGAAGGCCGAAGGGCCTGTTCTGCGCTGTAATGTTCTATGGTCTATGACCCCTCATCATCTCTGACTCCTCACCAACCCTGACCCCTGACTATCCTAACCCCTTGAACCCTCATCATCTCTGATCCCTCACCACTTAAGAGCCCTCACCTCTCGCCATCCCTGAGCCCACACCATCCCTGACCCCTCACCCTCCCTGACTCCTCATTCTTCACCAATCCTAACCGCTCACCATCCCTGACCTCTCACCATCCCTGACCACTCAATGCTCACCAACGCTGACCCTTCATCCCTCACCATCACTGACCTTTCATCTCTCAACATCTCTATCTCCTCACTCCTCACGATCGCAGACACCTGACCCTAAACTCTCACCAATCGCGACGCCTCATCATCCCTCACCCCTAACCTCCCTTACCCCTGACCCCTCAACATCCCTGATCCCTCACCATCCCTGATCCCTCACTAATCCTGACGCCTCATCATCCCTGACCCCTAACCTCCCTGGCCCCTAACCCCTCAACATCCCTGACCCCTTACCATCTCTGACCCCTCACCATCCCTGACCGCTCACCAGACTGACCCTTGACCCCTCACCATACCTGACCCCTCACCCTTCACCAACTCTGATCCCTCAACTCTCATCATACGTAATCCTTCACCAATCCTGACCCTCTCCCCTCACCAAACCTGATCCTCACCCCTCACTAATTCTGAAGCCACATCCCTGACCATCCCGAACCCTTCACCATCCCTGACCGCTCATTCCGCACCATCACTGGTCCCTCATCTCTCACCATCCCTGACCCCTCACCAATCCTGACCCCTCACCGCTCACTAATCCTGGTTCCTCACCTCTCACCATCGCTTAGCCCTCACCCCTCACCCCTCACCAGACCTGACCCTTCACAACTCACCATCTCTGACCTCTCACCCTGCATTATCCATGACCCCTCACTCCTCACCATCCCTGACCACTCAGATCCCACCAAACCTGACACCTCACCCTCCCCATTCCTGACCCTGACGCCTTACCATCCCTAACCCCTCAATTCGCATCATCTCTGATCCCTCTCCATTCCTGACCCCTCACCAACCCTGACCCCTCAATTCTTAGTAACCTTGACCCCTCACCCCTCACAATCTCTGACCCCTCACTATCCCTGACCCCTCGCTGTCCCTGACTGCTCATCCCTCACCATCTCTGATCTCTCACCATCCCTGATCCCCTCACCAACACTGACTCTTCACCAATCCTGACCTTTCACCATCCCTGACCCTTCTACCCATCATCCTCACCCCTCACTATACCTGACCCATCACTATCCCTGACTCCTCACCCCACACCTTCCCAGACCTCTCATCTCTCACCATTCACCCCTCACCGTCCCTCTCCAACTCTAACCTCTCAACTCTCACTATCCCTGACCTCTCACCACTCACCATCGCTGCCCCCTCATCCCTCACCAACCCTGACCCCTCACCATCCCTGACTCCTCACCCCACACCTTCCCAACCTCTCACTTCTCACCATCTGTGACCCATCACACCCACCATCTCTGACCATTCACCCCTCAGTAAGAGGTCTGACAACACCAATTTTAAATCCAACCGATTTATTTGATAATAACCTTGCAAGCTTTCGGCCTTTGTAGTCTTCGTCAGGCGAATGAGGATTTAAAATTGGTGTTGTCAGGCCTCTTACTGAGTTTACCCCAGTCCAACACTGGCATCTCTACATCATTCACCCCTCACCATCCCTCTCCAACCCTGACCTCTCAACACTCACCATCCCTGACCTCTCACCGCTTACAATCGCTGCCCCCTCATCCCTCACCAACCCTGAACCCTGTTCCCACACCATCCCTGACCCCTCACCCCTCATCCCTCACCATTGCTAAGCCTCAACATGTCTGACCTCTCAACTCTCACCACTCACTCCTCACCATCCCTGACCTCTCAGCCCTCACCAACCCTGACCCCTCATCATTCCTGACCCCTGACCCCTCATCATTCCTGACTCCTGACCATTCCTGACCCCTCACCCGTCACCAATACTAACCCCTCATCCCTCACCAATTCTGACTCCTCACCATCCATGAACTCTCATCAACCCTAATCCTTCACCCCTCACCTCTCATCATTGCTAACCCCTCACCATCCCTGACTGCTCAACCCGCATCATCCCTCACCCTTCCTCCTTCACCATCCCCTGACCCCTCAGCATCCCTGACCTCTCATCCCTCACTATCTCTGACTGCTCACCCCTCACCCATCAATATACCTCACCATCCCTCACCCCTCAGCCCTCAGCATCTCAGACTCCTGACCCCTCACTATCCGTGACCCCTCACCAACCCTGACCCCTCACCATCTCTGACATCTAACCTCCCTGACCTCTGACACCTCACCATCACTGACCCCTCACCCCTCACCATCCCTGTCCCCTCACCCCTTACCATCTCTAACTCCTCACATCGCTGTTACTCCTCACCATATCAGATCACTCACCCCTCCCATCACTCACCAATCCTGACCTCTCACCCCTCACCAACCCTGACCTCTCACCCCTCACTATCACTATCCCTTCACACCTGACCATCCCTCACCCTCAATGGTTACTATCTCTGACCTCTCACCTCTCCCATCCCTGACCCCTCACCATCTCTGACCTATCATCTGTCACCAAGCCTGACGCCTTACCCCTTACACTTACCGACCCCGACCCCTCACCTCTTACAATTCCTGACCCTTACAGTTGCTAACCCTTCAGCCCTCACCAACATTGACACCTCACCCCTCACCATCCCTGACCTCTCACCCCTCATCATCCCTGACCTCTCACCAAACCTGACCCCTCTTCTCTCACCATCCCTGACCCCTCACCATCCCTCACCCTTCACCATCCCTGACCCCTCACCTCTCACCATCTCTCACCACTCATCCCTCACCATCCTTCCCAATTCTGATTCCTCATTCCTCACCATCCCTGACCCCTCACCTCTCACCCTCTGTGACCCATCACACCTCACCATCTCTGCCCCTTCAACATCCCTGACCTCTCACCCCACATTATCCATGACCCCTCACTCCTCACCAGCCCTGACCCCTCATCCCTCACCAACCCTGACCCCTCACCAACTCTGACCCCTCATCCTCACCAACCCTGACCTCTCAACATTCCTATGTGACCCTCAACTTGTTTGACCCTTTTACCCCTCACCATCCCTCACCATTTCTGACCCCTCACCCTTCACCAACCCTGAACCCTCACCCCTCGCACCTCACCATTCCCTGACCCCTCACCCCTCACCATACCCTGACTTCTCAAAACTCAGAATCCGTGACCGCTCACCCCTCACCATCTCTGATCCCAGACCTGTCCTGATCCCACACCATCCCTGACCCCTCATCCCTCACCATACCTGACCCTCAGTACACAACAACCCTGACCCCTCACCATCCTTGTCCTCTCACCCCTCACCAACCCTGACCCTCAGCCTCCCCACTATCCCTGACCACTCAGCCCTCACCACCCCTGACTCCTCCCCTCACACCTCAACAGCCCTCATCGTCCCTCAGCCCTCACCACCCCCATCCCTCACACTCAACATCCCTCACCAATCCTGACCCCTCACCCGTCACCATTTCTCATCCTTCACTCTTCACCAAACCTGACCCGTCACCCCTCACCAACCCTGACCCCTCAGCCATCATCATCCCTGACCCCTGACCCTTCACCATTCATGACTCCTCACCACTCATCATCGCTAACCCCTCACCCCTCATGAACCCTGACCTTTCACCTTCACAAATTTTGTTGCCTCACCATCCCTGAACCCTCACCATTCCTGACCGCTCACATCTCACCATTCCTGACCCCTTACCACTCAACATTCCTTAGCCCTCAACATCCCTGATCCTTCACCATCACTGACCCCTCACCTCTCACCATCCCCTGATCCTTCACCATCACTGACCACTCACCTCTCACCATCCCTGACCCCTGACCCCTCACCCCTCACCATCCCTGATCCCTCATCATCCCTGACCCCTCACCATCCCCTGACCCCTCACCATCCCCTGACCCCTCACCATCCTTGAGCCCCTCACCATCTCTGACACCTCACCCCTCACCAACCCTGACTGCTCAACATCTCTGACCCCTGACCCTCACCCTCATGAACCCTGACCCTTACCATGCCTGACCCCTCACTCCTCACAATCCCTCACCAACCCTGACCCCTCATCCCTCATCCCTCACCATCCCTGACCCCTGAGCCCTCACCATTCCTGATCCCTGACCCCTCAGCTTCATCATCTCTGATCCCTCACCAACCCTGACACCTCACCCCTCAACTTTCCTATCTCTTCACCCCTCACCAAACCAGACCCCTCACCCCTCACCATTCCTGGACCCTCACCCCTCACAATCTCTGACCCTGACCCCTCACCATCCTGAACACCTCACCCCTCACCATCTCTGACCCCTCACCCTCAACTCTCACCATCCCTGATCACACATCCTGACCATCCCTACCTCCTCCCTCACCATCCCTCTCCAATCCTGACCCCTCAACACTCCTGACCCCTCACCCCCTAATATTTGGATCCCCCGAATGTTTGTTGGTTGGTGATTTTCACGTGTTATAGTTCTGAACACAGTTAGGAATCCGAATAATCGATACATGGATTTCTCTCCCGCAGTGTGACATTCTGTACAATTCTACATTATAAAAGATAACATTTCTTTAGCAAAATATAACAATAACTTGACTTTCCCCATTTAACAAGCAGTTTTTTCATTGACCCCCTTAATTTCCTATATGAATATTTTCTCATTATATATAATTGTGATTTAATCCAGTGTAATTTTAACTTTTTCTTTAATTCAAATAATATTTCATACATTTATGGAAATAGCATTTGAAAAGTTTGACTTCTAGTCACATTTTCTGTTTGTAGAAATAACTATTTCCTGCAGCTACTATCAAATCAGTAAAGTTCTCTGAATTATAAGGATCTGTTTGAACTATTAGACCCTGTTTATATTACCACAAACCCAATATTTACAATTATCCTTGGAGTCAAACACCCCCCAGAGGGATAACTGAGTGTAATTCCATTCACTGCAAACTCAACTCAAGAGATGAATTTAAATTTGTTAATGTTCTGCAATTTGTTTCTCTGTTATTGGAGTCATGGTAATTTTTAGCCTTTGTCTGTTAAACCAAGAATTGAAAGTAAATTTTTGAACAAAGGCTGAGCTGAACACAAAGGTTCACTTCAATCACATGTCAAGTTTTAAAGCTGATTAAATTGGATATGTTAAATTAAAGAACTGGGCAGATTAAAAATCAAACCCAGTCAAACCTGGGGCAGGTCAATTGTACAAATAAACAAACCTGTCTGACCCATCAATCACCCAGCAAAGGTCATTGCCCCCTGACTGATATTTAGCAGGAGATCACTGCACCCTGTTGAAATGCACCGGCCGATTGTTAGAAGCCCAGATTGGGCCAGACTTTCTGTCACTGAGAGTTCCTGCAGTGGGTTTAATCTGATAACAGGTTACATGTAAGCAGCAGTGTGGAGATGGACACTGGGGTGGCAGGGGGGCGGGCGGGGGGGGCTGGTGTCCTGTCAGGCAAACATCAAGAAACCCACTGGGTATTGGAACCCCATCCCCCAGGATCTCATTGAGCAGAAGCCAGAGAAGTTCCTGGAAAGGCAAACAGGCAGTGGGGAGGGAGGGTGGGGGGGGGTGTGGAATACAGGGACACATTTCAGAGACCAGCAGTGAAGAGAGGATGAGGGAGGTTGACCATCTGGAAGACTGACCAGAGAAGGAAGGAAGGAAGAAGCTGCCATCGAGACTCACCTTCGACACAACAAACCAGAGAGACTCAGAGAAACGAGCCTACAGTTTAACCAAACCATCTTTGTGGGTTGGAGACTTCAATCTGGGCGATCCTCTTGTTTTATGGGGGTAATTTAAGGGTTAATAGTGTTATTATTAATAAACTCGTTGAACTTTTATTTATGTTTGTCCATCTTGTAAATAAGGACACTCTATTCAGAGTAAACAAACGGGTCGAAAGTATCTGAGAATGAACAGGTTTATGTTGCTTTAATCAGCTCAGTAAGAAGTCTCACAACACCAGGTTTAAATCCAACCCATTTATTTGATAATAATCCTACAATTACACAGGGACAGGAATCCTTTAGTCAGCTGACAGGTTAAACATTTAATTTAAAACCCAACCCATTTTCATGCAGACAGGATGAGGAGCCGGGTGAGAAATCTGCTCACTGGGTCAGGGATAAAACAATTTAAAGGAATGGAGAATTTTTTTGT
This sequence comes from Sphyrna mokarran, assembly GCA_024679065.1. Lineage (NCBI taxonomy): Eukaryota > Metazoa > Chordata > Chondrichthyes > Carcharhiniformes > Carcharhinidae > Sphyrna > Sphyrna mokarran. The sequence goes on from JAGIQG010000315.1 coordinate 23,485, forward strand.
GGCCATTTTTTGGGGTCTTACAAACAGGCAGAGGTGAGAACCTCCTAACACACAAGTTAAAAGTCCTTTCAACTTTTGTTGAAGTGGGTCAACTCCAGTCCCCTCACCTTAATATCACTGACCCGTCACCCCACACCAACCCTGACCACTTACCCCTCACCAACCCTGACCCCTCACCCCTCAACAACCCTGACCTCTCACCCCTCACCAACCCTGACCCCTCAGCATCTCTGACTCTTGACCCGTCACCAACCACGACCTCACACCACCCATGACATCTAAGCTCTCTGATCGCTGACACCTCACCGTCCCTGACCTCTCACCCCTGAACATCCCTGACCTCTCACCCCTGAACATCCCTGACCCCTCACCAACCCTGAACCTCACCCCCATGAAGCCTGACCCCTCATCATCCCTGACTCCTCATCCTCACCATCTCTGACCCCTGACCATCCTAACCCCTCAACCGTCATCACCTCTGATCCCTCACCACCTATGGACCCTCACCTCTCACCATTCCTGAGCCCACGCTATCCGTAACCCCTCACCAATCCTGACCCCCTCACCATCCCTCGCCACTCATCACACTGATCTCTGACCCCTCACCATCCCTGACCGCTCAATGCTCACCCACACTGACCCTTCATCCCTCACCAAGCCTGACCCCTCAGCCCTCACCATCACTGACCTTTCACCCCTCAACATCCCTGTCCCCTCAGCCCTCACGGTCGCTGACACCTGACCATTCCTAAACCCTCACCAATCCCGGCCTCACCATCCCTGACCCCTAACCTCCCAGACCCCTGACTCCTCAACATCCCTGACCCCTTACCATCTCTGACCGTTCACCATCCTTGACCGCTCACCAGGCTGACCCCTCACCATCCCTGACCCCTCACCCTTCACCATCCCTGACCATCCCTAACCCTTCACCATCCCTGACCATCCCTCACCCTTCACCATCCCTGACCCCTCACCCTTCACCATCCCTGACCACTCACCCTTCACCATCCCTGACCCCTCACCCTTCACCATCCCTGACCACCCCTAACCCTTCACCATCCCTGACCACTCATCCCTCACCATCACTGGTCCCTCATCTCTCACCATCCCTCACCATCCCTAACCCTTCACCACTCACTAATCCTGATTCCTCACCTCTCACCAGACCTGACCCCTCACAACTCACCATCTCTGACTCCTCACCTCTCACCAATCCTGACCCCTCATTCCTCACCATTCCTGACCATTCACCCCTCACCATCCCTCCCAACTCTGACCCCTCACTCCTCACCATCCCGACTGCTCAGATCCCACCAACCCTGACACCTCACCCTCCCCATCCCTGACCCTGATGCCTCACCATCCCTAATCCATCAATTCTCAGCATCTCTGATCCATCTCCATTCCTGACCCCTCAGTCCTCACCAACCCTGACCCCTCAACCCTCACTAACCTTGACACCTCACTATCCCTGACCCCTCGCTGACCCTGACTGCTCATCCCTCACCATCCCTGATCCCTCACCAACACTGACCCTTCACCAATCCTGAACTTTCACCATCCCTGATCCCTCTATCCACACCCTCACCCCTCACCATCACTTAGCCCTCAACGCTTACCATTCCTGACCCCTTGCCCCTCAACATCCCTGACCCATCACCATCCCTGGCTCCTCACCCCACACCTTTCCAGACCTCTCATCTCTCACCTTCTGTGACCCATCACACCTCACCATCTCTCTCCATCCCTGAACTCTCAACCCTCACCATCGCTGCCCCCTCATCCCTCACCAACCTTGAACCCTGTTCCCTCACCATCCCTGACCCCTCACCATCCATCTCCTAGAACCGGCACCATCCCTGACCTCTCACCTTTCACCAAACCTGACCCCTCACATCTCACCATCCCTCACCAAACTTGATTCCTCCCCTCACCAACCCTGACCCCGACCCCTCATCATCCTGACCCCTGACCATTCCTGACCCCTCACCCATCTCCAACACTAACCCCTCATCCCTCACCAATTCTGACTCCTCACCATCCATGAACTCTCACCCCTCACCAACCCTAATCATTCACCCCTCATCAACCCTCACCTCTCACCCCTCACCAAACCTGACCTCTCATCTCTCATCATTCCTGACCCCTCACCCCTCACCAAACCTGACCCCTGACCCCTCACCAAACCTGACCCCTGACCATCCCTCACCCCTCACCATCCCTGACCCCTCACCAACCCTGACCCCTCACCATCCCTCACCTCTCACCATCCCTGACCCCTCACCATCCCTCACCCCTCACCCCTCACCAAACCTGACCCCTGACCTCTCACCAAACCTGACCCCTCACCATCCCTGACCCCTCACCTCTCACCACTCATCCCTCACAACCCTGACTCCTCATCCATCATCTTCCCTCGCCAATTCTGGACCTCCACCATCCATCTCCTCGACCCGGCATCATCCGTGACCACTTACCCCTCACCATCCATGACCCCTCACCCCTCAAATCTCTGACCCCTCACCCCTCACGAACCCTGACCCTCACCCCTTATGAACCCTAATCCCTCACCATCCCTGACTCCTGCCCCCTCACCATCCCAGGCCCAATTACCCTCACCACGCCTCATACCTCACCAACCCTGAGCCCTCAGCCCGTACCATCCCTGAACCCCCTCACCCCTCACCATCCCTGACACCTTACACTTTATTATCTCTAACTCCTCACCACCCCGACCTCTCACCCCTCACCATCTCTAATTCCTCACCACGCCAACCCCTCACCCCTCACCATCCCTGACACCTTACCCCTCACCATTCCTGACACCTCATCACCCCGACCTCTCATCCCTCACCATCTCTAACCCTTCACCATCCCAACCTCTCACCCCTCATCAACCCTGACCCCTCAGCCCTCACTAACTTTGACCCCTCTCTATACTTGACCCCTCACTCTTCCTGACTGCTCATGTCTCACCAATCCTGACCCCTCACCGATCCTGACCCCTCACCACTCACCAATCCCGATTCCTCACTCTCACCATCACTTAGTCCTCACCCCTCACCAGACCTGACCCCCCACAACTCACCATCTCTGACTCCTCACCTCTCACCAACCCTGACCCCTCATTCCTCACCATTCCTGACCACTCAACCCTCACCATCCCTCCCAACTCTGATTCCTCATTCCTCACCATCCCTGACCCTTCACCAATCCTGACCCCTCATTCCTCACCATTCCTGACTCCACACCTCTCACCCTCTGTAACCCATCACACCTCACCATCTCTGCCCCCTCAGCATTCCTGACCTCTCACCTCGCATTATCCATGACCCCTCACTCCTCACCAACCTTGACCCCTCGCCCCTCACCGTACCTGACCTCTCACTGCTCACCAGCCCTGACTCCTCACGCCCCACCAATCCTGACCCCTCATCCCTCACCAACCCTGACCACTCAACATCCCTATCCGTTATCCTCAGCTTGTTTGACCCTTTCAACCCTCACCACCCCTCACCAACCCTGAACCCTCACCATCCCTGATCCCACATCTGGTCTGACCCCTCACCATCCTTACCCTCTCACCCCTCACCAACCCTGACCCCAGCCTCTTCAATATCCCTGATCACTGAGCCTTCAAATGAAGACCACAGTGTCGAAAGCTTGTGAGTTTATTATCAAATAGGTCGGTTGGATTTAAACCTGGTGTCAGACTTCTTACCGCACTGAGCTCTCAACATCCCTGACCCCTCACCATCACCACCCCTCACACCTCAACATCCCTGACCCCTCACCATCACCACCCCTCACACCTCAACATCCCTGACCCCTCACCACCACCACCCCTCACACCTCAACATCCCTGACCCCTCACCATCACCACCTCTCACACCTCAACATCCCTGACCCCTCACCATCACCACCTCTCACACCTCAACATCCCTGACCCCTCACCATCACCACCCGTCACACCTCAACATCCCTGACCCCTCACCATCACCACCCCTCACACCTCAACATCCCTGACCCCTCACCATCACCACCTCTCACACCTCAACATCCCTGACCCCTCACCACCACCACCCGTCACACCTCAACATCCCTGACCCCTCACCATCACCACCCCTCACACCTCAACATCCCTGACCCTCACCACCACCACCCCTCACACCTCAACATCCCTGACCCCTCACCATCACCACCCCTCACTCCTTAACATCCCTCAGCAAGCCACCCCTCACCATCTCTCACCCTTCACTCTTGTGATCCTTGACCCCTCACCCCTCATCGTCCCTGACCCCTGACCCTTCATCATCGCTAACCCCTCACCCCTCATGAACCCTGACCCCTCACTTCTCACAAATTCTGTTGCTTCCACATCCCTGACCCTTCACCATCACTGACTCTTCACCCCCTCACCATGCTTGACCCCTAACCCCTGACAAACACTGACCCCTCACCATCTCTGACCCTCTCCCTCACCCATCATCAACTCTGACCCCTCATGAATCCTGTCCCCTCACACCTACGAATCCTGAGCCCTCAGCCCTCACCATCCCTCATCCCTCAACAGCCGTGGCCCCTCACGATCTCTCACCGCTTACCCCTCACCCCTAACCCCTCACCACCCCTGACTGCTCACATCTCACCATTCCTGACCCCTTACCACTCACCATTCCTCAGCCCTCACCATCCCTGACCCCTCACCCCTCACCATCCCTGACCCCTCACCCCTCACCATCCCTGACCCCTCACCACTCACCATCCCTGACCCCTCAGCCCGCACCATCCCTGACCCCTCACCACTCACTATCTCTGACACCTCACCACTCACTATCTCTGACACCTCACCATTTCTGACCCCTCATTCCTCACCATGTCTGAACACTCACCTCTCTCCATCACCATACTTCACCAACCCTGACCCCTCACCCGTCAACATCTCTGACCCCTGAACCCTCAACATCCCTGATACCTCACCATCTCTGACACCTCACTATCCCTGACACCTCACCCCTCACCTACCCTGATGGCTCAACATCTGACCCCTCACCCCTAACCATCTCTGACCTCTGACCCTCACCCTCATGAACCCTGACCCTTACCATCCCTGACCTCTCACTCCTCACAATCCCTCACCAACCCTGATCCCTCATCCCTCACCCCTCACCATCCCTGACCCCCGACTATCCCTGCCCCTTCAGCCTCACCATCTCTGATCCCTCACCAACCCTAACACCTCACCCCTCACCATTCCTATCTCTTCACCCCTCACCAAACCAGACCCGTCACCACTCGCCATTCACCATTCCTGGACCCTCACCACTCGCCCCTCACCATTCCGACCCTGACCCCTCACCATCCCTATCACCTCACTATCTCTGACCCCTCATCCTCATCTCTAGTCATCCCTGATATCAGACCCCTCACCATCCCTGCCTCCTCACCCCTCACCATCCCTCTCCAATCCTGACCCCTCACCCCGCAACACTCCTCACCATCACTCACCATCCCTGACCCCTGACCCCTCACTATCCCTCACTCCTCACAAACCCTGAACCCTCACCATCCCTGACCCCCTAACCAACCGCAACCACTTACCCCTCATATCCCTGACCCCTCACCAACTCTGACCCCTCACCCCGACTAACCTTGACCTCTCACCCCTCACTATCCCTGACTCTTCATTTTCCCTGACCGCTCATCCCTCACCAACACTGACCCTGCACCATCACTGATCCCCCTACCACACCAACACTGACCCCTCACCCCTCACCCCTCAACATTCCTGACACCTCAACCTTCACCATAGCTGACCTATCTACACAATGAACCCTGACCCCTCACCATCTCTGATCCCACAACCAACACCTTCCGTGACCCCTCATCCCTCACCATCTGTTACCCGTCAGCATCCCTCAGCCTTCACCACCCCTCACAACCTGAACCCTCACCCCCTCACCATTCCCGAACCATCATCCGTCACCAACTTTGACCCCTTACCCCTCACCAAGCCTGATCCCTCACCCCTCACCAAGCCTGATCCCTCACCCCTCACTATCCATGACCCCTCACCCCTCAGCCAACATGACCCACACCCCTCACCAACCCAGATCCTTCACCCCTCACCATCTCTGACACCTTAACCCTCACCATCTCTGACCCTTCACTCCTCACCATTCCTGACCATTCACCTCTCACCATCTCTGACCCGTCACCCTCACTAATCCTGACCCCTCACCATCACTGACACCTCACCCCTCACAAACCCTTCCCCCTCACCCCTCAGCATCACTGACCATTCACCCTTCACCAACCCTGACCCCCACACCTCACCATCCCTGATCCCTGACCCCTGACCAACACTGATCCCTCACCCTTCACCATCCCTTACCCCTCATCATTTACCATCTCTGAACTCTGACCCCTCACTATCCCTGACCCCTGACCATCCCTGACCCCCTCACCATCCCTGACCCCTGACCATCCCTGACCCCCTCACCATCCCTGACCCCTCACCATCCCTGACCCCTCATCCTGACCCCGACCCTCCATCCCTGCCCTCCATCGACTCTACCCCCTACCCCTCACCCTCCTGACCTACCTCCCTACTCACCTGACCCCTCACATCCCTGACCCCTTTACTGTCACCATCTCTGACCCCTGACCCCTCACCCCTCACCATCCCTGACCCTTCAGCATTCCTGACCACTTAACACCCACCAACCCTGACCCCACACCACTCATCATCCCTTACACCTCACTATCCCTGATCACTCACCATCCATCACCACTCACCCCTCACTATCCCTGACTCCTCGCAATCCCTGACCCCTGATGTGCGAGCATCCTTCACACCTCACCAACCCTGACTCCTCACCCCTCACCCCTCATCATCCCTGACCCCTCATCACTCACCATCTGTGACCCTATAACCCCTCACTATCCCTGACCCCTGACCCAGCCTATTCCTCAACCCTCACCATTCCTGACCCTTGATCCCTCATCAACGCTGACCCTTCACCCATCACCATTCCTGACCCTTCACCCATCACCATTCCTGACCCTTCACCCATCACCATTCCTGACCCTTCACCCATCACCATTCCTGACCCTTCACCCATCACCATCCCTGACCCTTCACCCATCACCATCCCTGACCCTTCACCCATCACCATCCCTGACCCTTCACCCATCACCATCCCTGACCCTTCACCCATCACCATTCCTGACCCTTCACCCATCACCATTCCTGACCCTTCACCCATCACCATTCCTGACCCTTCACCCATCACCATTCCTGACCCTTCACCCATCACCATTCCTGACCGCTGACCAACCTTGACACCTCACATCTCACCATTCCTACCCACTCACCCCTCAATAACCCTCACCCTTCACCAACCCTGATGCCTCACCCCTCACCATTCCTGATCCCTGACCACTCACCCCTCACAATCCCTGATCCTTCACCATCTCTGATGCCTCACCCCTCACCTCTCTCCATCCCTGACCCCCTCCCCTCTCTCCATCCCTGACCCCCTCCCCTCTCTCCATCCCTGACCCCCTCCCCTCTCTCCATCCCTGACCCCCTCCCCTCTCTCCATCCCTCACCGCACACCAACCCTGACCTCTCACCAACCCTGACTCCTCTTCCCTTGCTATCCCTGATTCCTCACAATCCCTGACCCCTCAGCCCTCACTGTCCCTGATTTCTCACCCCTCACCATCCCTGTCCCCTGACAAATCCATTTGACCATCTCTGAGTCTTCACCCATACCTTCCCTGACCCCTTACCGCTCACCATCCCTGACCCTCACCCTCAACCTTTATTATCCCTGACCACTGTCCAGCCCTGACCCCTCACCCCTCACCATTCCTGACCACTCACCCTCTGACCACTCACCCCGACCATCCCTCACACCTGACCAACCCTATCCCTCACCCCTCACCATCCCTGACCACTCCCCCTCACAAACCCTGACCCCTCAGCATCGCTGACTTCTCAGCCCTGACCATCTCTGACCCCTCACCCCTCCCTGATGCCTGACCCCTCACCTCTCATCCCTCACCATCCCTGACCACTGACCCCTCACCATCTCTCAACAACCCTGACCCCTTACCCCTTATACCTCACCTTGACCCCTGACCCCTCACCATGGTTTACCCCTCACCCTTCACCAACTCTAACACCTCACCCCTCACCCACCTGACTCCTCACCCTCACTATCCCTGACCCTGACCCCTCACTATCCCTGACCCCTCACCATCCCTGTCCCCTCACTCTCCCCATGGCTGAAGGCCTCAACCCTCACCATCGCTGACCCCTGACCTCTCACCATTCCTGCCCACTGACCCCTCACCATTCCTGACCATTTACCCTCACTATCCTGACCCCTCACCATCCTGACCCCTCACCATCCTGACCCCTCACCATCCTGCCCACTGACCCCTCACCATCCCTGACCCCTCACCCTCACCATTTCTGACCCCTGACCAAACATGACTCCTCACCCCTCACCATTCCTGACCCTTCACCCCACACCAACCCCTCACTCTGCTCAACTCTGACCCCTCACCCCTCATTCTACACCAACCCTGACTCCTCACCCTGCACATCCGCCCCAACCCCCAACCCTGATCCCTCACCCCCACCCTGCACCAACCTCACCCCTACCCTGCATTATCCCGACCCCTCACCTTGCACCAACCCTGACCCCTCACCCCCACCTGCACCAACCCTGACCCCTCACCTCACTATCCTGACCCCTCACCCTGCACATCCTGACCCCTCACCTTGCACCAACCCTGACCCCTCACCCCGCACCTGCACCAACCTGACCCCTCACCTGCACTACCTGACCCCTCACCCTGCACCAACCCTGACCCCTCACCCCTCACCACCCACCCTGCACCAACTCTGACACCTCAATCCTCAGTATCATTAACCCCTCACCCTCTCCATGCCTGACCCCTTACTCCTCAACATCCCTCACCATCCCTCACCCGTCATCCCTCACCCTTCACTATTCCAGACCCCATAACACTCACTATCCCTGACCCCTCACCATCCCTTACCCCTCACCTTAAATGACCCCTGACCTCTCAGCCCTCACCCCTCACCATCCCTGACCCCTCAGTTCTCACCAATGTGTCACCTCACCCCTCACCATCCCTGACCTCTCACCATCCCTGACCTCTCACCTCCCTGACCTCTCACTAAACTCGAATCCTCACCCATCACTATCCCAGACCCTTCACCCTTACCAACTGTGAGCACACACCTTCTCTTAACCCTGACCCGTCACTAATCCTGACCCCTCATCCCTCAACAGCTCTGACACTTCACCATCCCCGAGCCCTCAGCCCTCACCATCCCTCACCCCTGACCCCTCACCATCACTGATCCCTCATCCCTCACCAAACCTGACTCCTCGCCCCTCACCATCACTGACCCTCACCCGTCACCATTTCTGACCCCTTACCCTTCACCATACTTGACTGCTCACACCCTATCATCTCCCACCCTCTCACCATCCCAGACCCATTATCATCCCTGACCCCTCACTCCTCACCATCGCTGACCCCTCACCATCCCTGATCTCTCATCCACCACCATCCCTCACCTCTCCTTCCTCACCATCCTTGACCCCGACCATCTCTGACCGCTTGCCCCTCACCCATCACCAGAGCTCACCTATCCTGACCCCTCACCCCTCACCTTCTCCATCTCTGACCCATCACCCCTCACCATCCCTGACTCCTCACCCCACACCTTCCCAGACCCCTCACTTTTCACCATCTGTGACCCATCACACCTCACCATCTCTGACCATTCACCCCTCACCATCCCTCTCCAACCCTGACCTCTCAACCCTCACCATCCCTGACCCCTCACCATTCCTGACCCCTCGCCTCTCACCATTGCTGAGCCCTCAACATATCTGACATCTCATCCCTCACCATCTCTCACCCCTCACCAACCCTGACTCCTCATCCCTTACCAGCCCTCGCCAATCCTGACCCTTTACCATCCATCTCCTCGACCCGGCACCATCCCTGACCTCTCACCCCTCACCAACCCTGACCCCTCACATCTCACCATCTCTCACCAAACTTGATTCCTCACCTCACCAACCCTGACCCCTCACCATTGCTGACCCCTCATCCCACAACATCCCTCACCCCTCCTCCCTCACCATCCCTGACCTCTGACCCCTCAGCATCTCTGACACCTCATCCCTCACTATCTCTGACTACTCATCCCTCACTCATCACCATACCTCACCAACCCTGACCCCTCACCCCTCAGCATCTCTGACTCCTGACCCCTCACCATCCCTGACCCCTCACTGACCCTGACTCCACACCATCCCTGACATCTAACCTCCCTGTCCTCTGACATCTCACCATCCCTGACCCCTCATCCCTCACCAACCCTGAACCTCACCCCTCATGAACCCTGACCCCTCATTATCTCTGACTCCTCATCCCTCACTATCTCTGACTACTCATCCCTCACTCATCACCATACCTCACGATCCCTAACCCCTCACCCCTCAGCATCTCTGACTCCTGACCCCTCACCGACCCTGACCCCTCACCCCTCACCAATCCTGACCCATGACCCCTCATCACCCTAACCCCTCAAACCCTCATCATCTCTGATCCCTGACCCTTTACCATCCCTGACCCCTCACCATTCATCATCGCTAACCCCTCACCCCTCATGAATCCTGACCCCTCACCTGTCACAAATTTTGTTGCCTCAACATCCCTGACCCCTCACCATCCCTGACCTCTCACATCTCACCATCCATGACCCCTCAGCCCTCACCATCCTTGACCCCTCAGCCCTCACCCCTCATGATCCCTCACCATCTCTGAATCCTCACCTCTCTCCATCACCATACTTCACCAACCCTGACGCCTCACACCTCACCATCTCTGAGCCCTGACCCCTCATCATCCTTGACCTCTCACCATCCTTGAACTCCTCAACCCTCAGCATCCCTGACCCCTCACCATCTCTTACTCCTCACTATCCCTTACACGTCACCCCTCACCCACACTGACCGCTCAACATCTGACCCCTCACCCCTAACCATCTCTGACCCCTGACCCTTATCTGACCCCTCACTCCTCACAATCCCTCACCAGCGCTGACCCCTCATCCCTCACCCCTCACCATCCCTGATCCCTTAGCTCTCAACATTCCTGAACCCTGACCCCTCACTATTCCTGAACCCTGACCCCTCACTATCCCTGACCCCTCACCCCTCACTAACCTTGACGTCTCACCCCTCACTTTCCCTGACTGCTCATTCCTCACTAACACTGACCCTGCACCATCACTGACCCCTCTACCCCCACCAACACTTATCCCTCACCCTTCACCATAACTGACCTGTCTACCCAATGAACCCTGACCCCTCACCCCTCACCATCTCTGATCCCACAACCAACACCTTCCCTGACCCCTCATCCCTCACCATCTGTCACCCGTCAGCATCCCTCAGCTTTCACCATCCCTCACAACCTGAACCCTCACCCCCTCACCATTCCCAAACCGTCATCCCTCACCAAGCCTGACCTTTCACCCCTCACCAAGCCTCACCCCTCACCCCACCCCTCACCACCCTTGTTCCTCACCCCTCAGCAAACATGACCCACACCCCTCACCTACCCAGATCCTTCACCCTTCACCATCTCTGACACCTTAACCCTCACCAATCCTGACCCCTCAGCCCTCACCATTCCTGGCCACTGAACATCCCTGACCCTTCATTTCTCACCTACCCTGACCCCTAACCCATTACTATCCCTCATCCCTCAGTCCTGACCATCCCTCATCCTCACCATTCCTCACCTTCCCTGACCCCTCACCATGCCTCACACTTTACCGACCCTGACCTCTCATCCCTCACCTTCCCTGACCCCTCACCCCTCACCATCCGTGACCCCTCACACCTCATCATTCCTCACCTTCCCTGACCCCTCATCACTCACCATCTGTGACCACTCACCACTCATCATCGCTAACCCCTCACCCTTCACAAACCCTGACTCCGCACCAACCCTGATCTCTTATCCTCACCATCCCTGACTCCTCACCATCTCTGACCTCAACTAACCCTGACGCCTTACATCTGACCATTCCTGACCATTCAACCATCACCATCCCTCATCACTCACCATCCCTGACCCCTCATCCTTTATCACCGTTGACCCCTCACCCCTCACCATCCCTGATCCCTCACCATCCCTGACCCCTCAACCCTCACCGTTCCTGATCCTTCAACACTCACCATCCCTGAACCCTGACCAACTCTGACCCTCACCCCTCACCCCTTATCATCCTTGACCAATCCTGATCCTTCACCCCTCGCTATCCTTGATCCCTCAACTCTTACCATCTCTGACCCTTAACCTCTCGATTTAGAGATGCCGGCGTTGGACTGGGGTAAACTCAGTAAGAGGTCTGACAACACCAATTTTAAATCCAACTGATTTATTTGATAGTAAACTTGCAAACTTTCGGCCTTTGTGCCTTCATCAGGCGAATGATTTCAACTGTACAAAACTCTGGTGCGGCCGCACTTGCAGTATTGCGTACAGTTCTGGTCGCCGCATTATAAGAAAGATGTGGAAGCATTGGAAAGGGTGCAGAGGAGGTTTACCAGGATGTTGCCTGGTATGGTGGGAAGGCCTTATGAGGAAAGGCTGAGGGACCTGAGGTTATTTTCATTAGAGAGAAGAAGGTTACGCGGTGACCTAATTGAGGCGTATAAGATGATCAAGGATGGATAGGGTGGATAGTGAGAGCCTTTTTCCTCGGATGGTGATGACCAACACGAGGGGACATAACTTTAAATTAAGAGGTGGTAGTTATAGGACGGATGTCAGAGGCAGGTTCTTTACACAGAGGGTGGTGAGGCGTGGAATGCCCTGCCTGCAGCAGTTGTGGACTCGCCTACTTTGGGGGCATTCAAATGTTCGGTGGATAGGCATATGGATGATATTGGAATAGTTTAGGTTAGAGGGTCCACTGGCCGGCGCAACATCGAGGGCCGAAGGGCCTGTACTGCGCTGTAATGTTCTATGTCAATTGACCTCATTCGCCTGACGAAGGCACAAAGATCGAAAGCTTGCAAGGTTATTATCAAATAAATCGGTTAGATTTAAAATTGGTGTTGTCAGACCTCTTACTGACCTTAACCTCTCAACATACCTGACACCCACCTCTCAACATCTCTGACTCTTGACCTCTTGTCATCTCTGACTCCCTCACAAACCCTAATCTCTCAGAATTCACCATGTCTGATCCCTCACCGTCCCTGATCCCTCACCGTCCCTGATCCCTCACCGTCCCTGACAATGCACCATCACTGACCCTTCACCATCCCTGACCCCTCACCCCTCACCATCCCTGACCCCTCATCCCTCATCAAGCCTGACCCCTCACCCCTCACCACCCTTGTCCCTCACCCCTAAGCAAACATGACCCACACCCCTCACCTACCCAGATCCTTCACCCTTCACCATCCCTGACCCCTTAACCCTCACCATCCCTGACCCCTTAACCCTCACCATTCCTGACCCCTCAGCCCTCACCATTCCTGACCCCTCAGCCCTCACCATCCTTACCCCTCAGCCCTCACCATTCCTGACCCCTCAGCCCTCACCATCCCTGACCCCTCAGCCCTCACCACTCTGACCCCTCAGCCCTCACCATCTCCTGACCCCTTAACCTCACCATCCCTGACCCCTCAGCCTCACCATCCCTGACCCCTCAGCCCTCACCAATCCTGACCCCTCACCCCTCTGACTCACTCACCATCCCTGACCCCTCAACCCTCACCAATCCTGACCCCTCAACCCTCACCATCCCTGACCCCTCAACCCTCACCAATCCTGACCCCTCAACCCTCACCATCCCTGACCCCTCAACCCTCACCAATCCTGACCCCTCAGCCCTCACCATCCCTGACCCCTCAGCCCTCACCAATCCTGACCCCTCAGCCCTCACCATCTCTGACCCCTCAGCCCTCACCAATCCTGACCCCTCATCCCTCACCATCCCTGACCGTCATCCCTGACCCCTCACCATTGTTGTTGGGTTTGTTGGTGTTGTTTTGCTGTGGTAGTTGTTGTTGGGTTTGTTGGTGTTGTTTTGCTGTGGTAGTTGTTGTTGGATTTGTTGGTGTTGTTTTGCTGTGGTAGTTGTTGTTGGATTTGTTGGTGTTGTTTTGCTGTGGTAGTTGTTGTTGGGTTGTTGGTGTTTGCTGTGGTAGTTGTTTTGGGATTTGTTGGTGTTGTTTTGCTGTGGTAGTTGTTGTTGGATTTGTTGGTGTTGTTTTGCTGTGGTAGTTGTTGTTGGATTTGTTGGTGTTGTTTTGCTGTGGTAGTTGTTGTTGGGTTTGTTGGTGTTGTTTTGCTGTGGTAGTTGTTGTTGGGTTTGTTGGTGTTGTTTTGCTGTGGTAGTTGTTGTTGGATTTGTTGGTGTTGTTTTGCTGTGGTAGTTGTTGTTGGGTTTGTTGGTGTTGTTTTGCTGTGGTAGTTGTTGTTGGATTTGTTGGTGTTGTTTTGCTGTGGTAGTTGTTGTTGGATTTGTTGGTGTTGTTTTGCTGTGGTAGTTGTTGTTGGGTTTGTTGGTGTGTTTTGCTGTGGTAGTTGTTGTTGGATTTGTTGGTGTTGTTTTGCTGTGGTAGTTGTTGTTGGATTTGTTGGTGTTGTTTTGCTGTGGTAGTTGTTGTTGGGTTTGTTGGTGTTGTTTTGCTGTGGTAGTTGTTGTTGGATTTGTTGGTGTTGTTTTGCTGTGGTAGTTGTTGTTGGGTTTGTTGGTGTTGTTTTGCTGTGGTAGTTGTTGTTGGATTTGTTGGTGTTGTTTTGCTGTGGTAGTTGTTGTTGGATTTGTTGGTGTTGTTTTGCTGTGGTAGTTGTTGTTGGATTTGTTGGTGTTGTTTTGCTGTGGTAGTTGTTGTTGGATTTGTTGGTGTTGTTTTGCTGTGGTAGTTGTGTGGTTTGTTGGGTTGTTTGCTGTGGAGTTGTTGGATTTGTTGTGTGTTTGGTGGTAGTTGTTGTTGGATTGTGGTGTTGTTTTGCTGTGGTAGTTGTTGTTGGGTTTGTTGGTGTTGTTTTGCTGTGGTAGTTGTTGTTGGGTTTGTGGTGTTGTTTTGCTGTGGTAGTTGTTGTTGGATTTGTTGGTGTTGTTTTGCTGTGGTAGTTGTTGTTGGGTTTGTTGGTGTTGTTTTGCTGTGGTAGTTGTTGTTGGATTTGTTGGTGTTGTTTTGCTGTGGTAGTTGTTGTTGGATTTGTTGGTGTTGTTTTGCTGTGGTAGTTGTTGTTGGATTTGTTGGTGTTGTTTTGCTGTGGTAGTTGTTGTTGGATTTGTTGGTGTTGTTTTGCTGTGGTAGTTGTTGGGGTTGTTGGTGTTGTTTTGCTGTGGTAGTTGTTGTTGGATTTGTTGGTGTTGTTTTGCTGTGGTAGTTGTTGTTGGATTTGTTGGTGTTGTTTTGCTGTGGTAGTTGTTGTTGGATTTGTTGGTGTTGTTTTGCTGTGGTAGTTGTTGTTGGATTTGTTGGTGTTGTTTTGCTGTGGTAGTTGTTGTTGGATTTGTTGGTGTTGTTTTGCTGTGGTAGTTGTTGTTGGATTTGTTGGTGTTGTTTTGCTGTGGTAGTTGTTGTTGGGTTTGTTGGTGTTGTTTTGCTGTGGTAGTTGTTGTTGGATTTGTTGGTGTTGTTTTGCTGTGGTAGTTGTTGTTGGATTTGTTGGTGTTGTTTTGCTGTGGTAGTTGTTGTTGGATTTGTTGGTGTTGTTTTGCTGTGGTAGTTGTTGTTGGATTTGTTGGTGTTGTTTTGCTGTGGTAGTTGTTGTTGGATTTGTTGGTGTTGTTTTGCTGTGGTAGTTGTTGTTGGATTTGTTGGTGTTGTTTTGCTGTGGTAGTTGTTGTTGGGATTTGTTGGTGTTGTTTGCTGTGGTAGTTGTTGTTGGGTTTGTTGGTGTTGTTGCTGTGGTAGTTGTTGTTGGGTTTGTTGGTGTTGTTTTGCTGTGGTAGTTGTTGTTGGATTTGTTGGTGTTGTTTTGCTGTGGTAGTTGTTGTGGGTTTGTTGTGTTGTTTTGCTGTGGTAGTTGTTGTTGGGTTTGTTGGTGTTGTTTGCTGTGGAGTTGTTGTTTTTGTTGGTGTTGTTTTGCTGTGGTAGTTGTTGTTGGGTTTGTTGGTGTTGTTTTGCTGTGGTAGTTGTTGTTGGGTTTGTTGGTGTTGTTTTGCTGTGGTAGTTGTTGTTGGGTTTGTTGGTGTTGTTTTGCTGTGGTAGTTGTTGTTGGATTTGTTGGTGTTGTTTTGCTGTGGTAGTTGTTGTTGGATTTGTTGGTGTTGTTTTGCTGTGGTAGTTGTTGTTGGATTTGTTGGTGTTGTTTTGCTGTGGTAGTTGTTGTTGGATTTGTTGGTGTTGTTTTGCTGTGGTAGTTGTTGTTGGATTTGTTGGTGTTGTTTTGCTGTGGTAGTTGTTGTTGGGTTTGTTGGTGTTGTTTTGCTGTGGTAGTTGTTGTTGGGTTTGTTGGTGTTGTTTTGCTGTGGTAGTTGTTGTTGGGTTTGTTGGTGTTGTTTTGCTGTGGTAGTTGTTGTTGGGTTTGTTGGTGTTGTTTTGCTGTGGTAGTTGTTGTTGGATTTGTTGGTGTTGTTTTGCTGTGGTAGTTGTTGTTGGGTTTGTTGGTGTTGTTTTGCTGTGGTAGTTGTTGTTGGATTTGTTGGTGTTGTTTTGCTGTGGTAGTTGTTGTTGGGTTTGTTGGTGTTGTTTTGCTGTGGTAGTTGTTGTTGGGTTTGTTGGTGTTGTTTTGCTGTGGTAGTTGTTGTTGGATTTGTTGGTGTTGTTTTGCTGTGGTAGTTGTTGTTGGATTTGTTGGTGTTGTTTTGCTGTGGTAGTTGTTGTTGGATTTGTTGGTGTTGTTTTGCTGTGGTAGTTGTTGTTGGATTTGTTGGTGTTGTTTTGCTGTGGTAGTTGTTGTTGGATTTGTTGGTGTTGTTTTGCTGTGGTAGTTGTTGTT
>JAGIQG010000316.1:0-40334 GCA_024679065.1 Sphyrna mokarran
TGGAGGAGGTTACAGAGATAGGGAGGGGGTGTAGGGGGCTGGAGGAGGTTACAGAGATAGGGAGGGGATGTAGGGGCTGGAGGAGGTTACAGAGATAGGGAGGGAGTGTAGGGGCTGGAAGAGGTTACAGAGATAGGGAGGGGATGTAGGGGGCTGGAGGAGGTTACAGAGATAGGGAGGGGGTGTAGGGGCTGGAGGAGGTTACAGAGATAGGGAGGGGGTGTAGGGACTGGAGGAGGTTACAGAGATAGGGAGGGGGTGTAGGGGCTGGAGGAGGTTACAGAGATAGGGAGGGGGTGTAGGGACTGGAGGAGTTACAGAGATAGGGAGGGGGTATAAGGGCTGGAGGAGGTTACAGAGATAGGGAGGGATGTAGGGGGCTGGAGGAGGTTACAGAGATAGGGAGGGGTGTAGGGGGCTGGAGGAGTTACAGAGATAGGAGGGGTGTAGGGGCTGGAGGAGGTTACAGAGATAGGGAGGGAGTGTAGGGGCTGGAGGAGGTTACAGAGATAGGGAGGGGATGTAGGGACTGGAGGAGGTTACAGAGATAGGGAGGGGGTGTAGGGGGCTGGAGGAGGTTACAGAGATAGGGAGGGAGTGTGGGGGTGGAGGAGATTATAGAGATAGGGAGGGAGTGTAGAGGGCTGGAGGAGGTTATAGAGATAGGGAGGGAGTGTAGAGGGCTGGAGGAGGTTACAGAGATAGGGAGGGAGTGTAGGGGGCTGGAGGAGGTTACAGAGATAGGGAGGGAGTGTAGGGGGCTGGAGGAGGTTACAGAGATAGGGAGGGGTGTAGGGGCTGGAGGAGGTTACAGAGATAGGGAGGGGGTGTAGGGGCTGGAGGAGGTACAGAGATAGGGAGGGGGTGTAGGGGCTGGAGGAGTTACAGAGATAGGGAGGGGTGTAGGGGGCTGGAGGAGGTTACAGAGATAGGGAGGGGGAGTAGGGGGGGTTGTAGGGAGAGGTAGGGAGGGGTGTAGGGCTGGAGGAGGTACAGAGATAGGGAGGAGTGTAGGGGCTGAGGAGGTTACAGAGATAGGGAGGGGTTTGAGGGGCTGGAGGAGGTTACAGAGATAGGGAGGGGAGTATAGGTGGCGGAGGAGGTTACAGAGATAGGGAGGGGGTGTAGGGGCTGGAGGAGGTTACAGAGATAGGGAGAGGGTGTAGGGGGCTGGAGTGAGTTACAGAGATAGGGAGGTGGTTGAATGGTGGGTCAGAGGGGGTTAAAGTTGGTTCTGTTTCTCAATCAGTGTGACCTCCATGTGAAGGAGCGAGGGAGCAGTGTGGTTGTTGTTCTGTGAGGGTACATTGTGCCAGGGACAGTGTGGTCTGGGCAGGCCTTCCGCTCACACTCATTGTCATGCAGTACGCGTTAGGCATCGCAGCGGCTTCGAACTCACTGCCAAACCTCACTCTTCTCCATGGCTCCCTACACCCCCTCCCTATCTCTGTAACCCTCCTCCAGCCCCCTACACTCCCCTCCCTATCTCTGTAACCTCCTCCAGCCCCCTACCCTCCCCTCCCTATCTCTATAACCTCCTCCAGCCCCTACACCCCCTCCCTATCTCTGTAACCTCCTCCAGCCCCTACACTCCCCTCCCTATCTCTGTAACCTCCTCCAGCCCCTACACCCCCTCCCTATCTCTGTAACCCCCTCCAGCCCCCTACACCCCCTCCCTATCTCTGTAACCTCCTCCAGCCCCCTACACTCCCTCCCTATCTCTGTAATGTCCTCCAGCCCCCTACACCCCCTTCCCATCTCTGTAACTCCCTCCACCCCCCTCCCTATCTCTATAACCTCTGGAGTGTGATTTAAAATAGGGATCATGAGCCTTGGGAGTCCCTGGGAAGTGTGTAAATAGATGATGATATTGATGTACTTGTTTTTATCCTACAGGTGCTTTGAACATAGAACATAGAACATTACAGCGCAGAACAGTCCCTTCGGCCTTCGATGTTGCACCGACCAATTAGGAACAAGCAGTGATCCTCTAACCTAAACCATTCCCTTTTCATCCATAAACTTATCTACTAACCTCTTAAACGCCACCAAACTTGGCGCATCTCCAACTGCAGCAGGCAGGGCATTCCATACCCTTACCACCCTCTGGGTAAAGAACCTACCTCTGACATCCATCCTATAACTACCACCCCTTAATTTAAAGCTATGTCCCCTTGTGCTAGCTTTCTCCATCCTAGGAAAAGGCTATCACTGTCCACCCTATCTAAACCTCTAATCATCTTATATGTTTCAATAAGGTCTCCTCTTAGCCGCCTTCTTTCTAACGAAAACAACCTCAAATCCCTCAGCCTCTCTTCATAAGACCTGCCCTCCATACCAGGCAACATCCTGGTACACCTCCTCTGTACCCTCTCCAATGCCTCCACATCTTTCTTATAATGTGGGGACCAGAACTGCACACAATACTCCAAGTGCGGCCGCACTAGAGTGTTGTACAGTTGCAACATGACGTTGCGGCTCCGAAATTCAATCCCCCTACCAGTAAAAGCTAAGACTCCATATGCCTTCTTAACAACCTTATCGACTTGATTGCCAACTTTCAGGGATCTATGCACATAAACACCAAGATCCCCCTGTTCTTCAACACTATTAAGAGTCCTACCATTAGCCCTATACTCTACACACTTGTTATTCCTGCCAAAGTGAATTACCTCACACTTTTCCACATTAAACTTCATTTGCCACCTCTTGGCCCAGCTCTGCAACTTGTCCAAGTCTCTCTGCAAACTATAACACCCCTCTTCACTATCTACCACTCCTCCGACTTTGGTGTCAGCCGCAAATTTACTAATCCATCCTTCAATACCCTCATCCAGATCATTTATAAAAATTACAAACAGCAGGGGCCCCAAAACAGATCCCTGAGGTACACCACTTGTAACCGAACTCCATGATGAATAATTTCCCTCAACCACCACCCTCTGTCTTCTATCAGCTAGCCAATTCCTAATCCAATTAGCTAAATCACCCTCAATCCCATACATCTGCATTTTCTGCAGAAGCCTTCCATGGGCCACCTTATCGAACGCCTTACTAAAGTCCATATATACCACATCACCTGCCTTACCCCCATCCACCTCTTTGGTCACTTTTTCAAAAAACTCAATAAGGTTAGTAAGGCACGACCTACCCTTCACAAAACCTTTGGTCCACCTTGTTGTCTAACAAGGGGGTCGTGAGAGAATTTTTTTTTCGAGAGTATCCTAGTGCTTCACGTCATTCGTGTACGCTTGACCTGGACCATTTGACGGGCAACACGACAGCTCAGTGACTATCGCTGTGCTGTGCAGATACATGGATTTGGGGCCTGTGTCCGTGGGAGTTTGCGCATTCTCCCCGTGCTTGCGTGGGTTTTCTCCGGGTGCTCCGGTTTCCTCCCACATCCAAAAGATGTGCTCTTAGGCTAATTGGCAAAACAAATTCTCCCTAAATTGTCTCAAATTTGGTTTTTAATCCATAGATCTGTAAACACAGACAGGGGTCGTGGGTAGAGGTGGGAACATCGGGGTGGCGGCGTGGGCTCGTTGGGCTGAAGGGCTTGTTTCCCGTGCAGTTTTGTTCTTTGTTGTTCCGATTTGACCATTCGCAGGGACACGGTGCCATCTCCCCCCCCCGCCCCAACACTCCCCCCGACCTCCCCCTCAGGGCCGTGTTTAATTGAATTGACATAGCGGGAGTCTAGATGAAGTGGAACTGGCAGAGAGTGACTGTACCTTGCCACCCTGA
Source organism: Sphyrna mokarran (assembly GCA_024679065.1). Lineage (NCBI taxonomy): Eukaryota > Metazoa > Chordata > Chondrichthyes > Carcharhiniformes > Carcharhinidae > Sphyrna > Sphyrna mokarran. The sequence continues at coordinate 3,748 of JAGIQG010000316.1, forward strand.
ACAGACACCCCTTGGCAGTGAGACAGACACAATGAGCCCGTGACAATATGCCAAGGAATGGAATTGGACGGAGGACAGGCAGGCGATATTTGAGCCGGGGAGTCTGGGGGCTGCGCGGACAATACATCTTTTAAAAGCTGGAGATTAAACCGCCCGCCTCCCAGGCACAAGATATGAGCAAGGCGCACAATGAGAGGCAGTCAGCCAATGCACAATGGCAGCCCCACACAGGCCATTTGTTTGTTAATTCTCAGAGCACAGCTCTGCACGTTACACAATAGGCAGCGCCCCGGGGGCCAGCATCAACACTTATCATCACTGACACACCACAGAGACACTTCCCCGTCGCCTCTCACACTCACTCACCCTCTCCTTGGGGGACAAGTCCTCCCCGACCCGAGGGGGAACCCCGCTTCTCATCTCTGCACCCCTCAGGACGCAGAGGAAGAGAGACATCCACTTGAGGTAAGGAATCGGGCAAAGGGGGAGAGTGCGGGGGGAGTGGGGAGAGTGCGGGGGGAGAGTGGGAGACTGCGGAGGAAGTGGGGAGACTGTGGGCGGAGTGGGAGAGTGCGGGGGGGAGTGGGGAGAGTGTGCGGGGGGAGTGGGAGAGGGCGGGGGGAGTGGGGGGAGAGTGTGCGGGGGGAGTGGGGAAAGTGCGGGGGGGAGTGGGGAGAGTGTGGGGGAGAGTGTGGGGGGGAGTGGGCAGTATGGGGGATGGGGAGAGTGCAGAGTGGGGGGGCAGTGGGGAGAGTGTAGGGGGAGGGGGAGAGTGTGGGGGACAGTGTGGGGGAATGGGGAAAATATGGGGGAGAGAATAGGGGTAGAGTGGGGGACAGGGGGAGAGTGTGGGGAACGGGGGAGAGTGTGGGGAACGGAGAGGAGAGTGTGGGAACGGGGGGGGGGAGAGTGTGGGGAACGGGGGAGGAGAGTGTGGGGAAGGGGGGAGAGTGTGGGGAAACGGGGGGAGAGTGTGGGGAACGGGGGGGGAGAGTGTGGGGAACAGGGGGGGGGAGAGTGTGGGGAACAGGGGGGGAGAGTGTGGGGAACTGGTGAGGGAGAGTGTGGGGAACGGGGGGGGAGAGTGTGGGGAACGGGGGGGGAGAGTGTGGGGAACGGGGGGGGAGAGTGTGGGGACGGGGGGGGAGAGTGTGGGGAACGGGGGGGGAGAGTGTGGGGAACGGAGTTAGACAGTGGGGATTGAAGGGAGAGATTGCCTAAACTCGTTCCTGTTTCACACTGTGTGCAGGAGGGCAGCAGCCGGCCCCCCGCCCAGGGAGAACACCCAGGATGTTGACAATCCGAACTCTGATGCTGGGTCATCTTTTCTCCCTGGGTGTGTCCGGGCCCTATTACTACAGATCACAGGGAGGTCGCAGCAACGAGGATTATCGATACCATGTCCGCGGTGATCAAGGTAATTCTGATCCACATACTGTCCTGGGAGTGTTTGATGGGGGGACAGTGTAGAGGGAGCTTTACTCTGTATCTAACCCCGTGCTGTACCTGTCCTGGAAGTGTTTGATGGGGACAGTGTAGAGGGAGCTTTACTCTGTATCTAACCCCGTGCTGTATCTGTCCTGGGAGTGTTTGATGGGGGACAGTGTAGAGGGAGCTTTACTCTGTATCTAACCCCGTGCTGTACCTGTCCTGGGAGTGTTTGATGGGGGACAGTGTAGAGGGAGCTTTACTCTGTATTTAACCCCGTGCTGTACCTGTCCTGGGAGTGTTTAATGGGGGGACAGTGTAGAGGGAGCTTTACTCTGTATCTAACCCCGTGCTGTATCTGTCCTGGGAGTGTTTGATGGGGGACAGTGTATAGGGAGCTTTACTCTGTATCTAACCCCGTGCTGTCCCTGTCCTGGGAGTGTTTGATGGGGGGGACAGTGTAGAGGGAGCTTTACTCTGTATCTAACCCCGTGCTGTACCTGTCCTGGGAGTGTTTGATGGGGGGACAGTGTAGAGGGAGCTTTACTCTGTATCTAACCCCGTGCTGTACCTGTCCTGGGAGTGTTTGATGGGGGACAGTGCAGAGGGAGCTTTACTCTGTATCTAATCATGTACTGTACCTGTCCTGGGAGTGTTTGATGGGGGACAGTGTAGAGGGAGCTTTACTCTGTATCTAACCCCGTGCTGTACCGTGCTTCTCTCTGTCTTTGAGGTAAGACTTCATAGCTTGAGTTACAAGAACAATCCCTGGAATGAAGAGCTTGTCGGATGAGGAATGAGTTGAGGACTCTGGGTCTGTACTCATTGGAGTTTAGAAGGATGAGGGGGGGAATCTTATTGAAACTTCCAGGGTACTGCGAGGCCCCGGATAGAGGGGATGGGGAGAGGATGTTTCCACTAGTAGAAAAAACTAGAACCAGAGAGGGCACAACCTCAGGCTAAAGGGACGATCCTTTAAAACAGAGATGGGGAGGAATTTCTTCAGTGGGGAATCTGTGGAACTCTTTGCCGCAGAGGAGGCCGGGGTCACTGAGTGTCTTTAAGACAAAGATAGATCGGTTCCTGATTAATAAGGGGATCGGGGGAAAAGGCAGGAGAATGGGGGATGAGAAAAATATCAGCCATGATTGAATGGGGGAGGAGACCCGATGGGCCGAGTGGCCTCATTCTGCTCCTGTGTCTTGTGGTCTTACAGATGGGGCCAGGATGTAATTGTACTGGGCTCGAGGGGCTGAATGGCCTCATTCTGCTCCTATACCTTACGGTTTAATGGAGTGAGGGTTGGTAGGTAGATCTCAAATCGAGATGGGGCCAGGATGTTGTTGAAGAGGGGCTGAATGGCCTTAGTCTGGCCCACCTTGGAACGTTGTGTCTGAATGTTCCGGCTCTTTCTCTCTCTTCCGCTCGCAGCCCTGCTGGGTAACATCAAGTACCTGGAAGATTCTGGAATGAGGGTCATCAAGACTCACCGGGGGGCCAACGCCACGCTGCCCTGCCGCCTCCGGGTGGTGCCCAGGGACCACCGGGTGAAGTGGGTCAAACTGGGCCGTTCCCCCAAGGAGAACATTGTCCTCATCGCCAACAGCCACCAGCAGAAGGGTTACGGGGCCTTCGCTGGCAGGGCCTCCCTCCCCCGGCTGGATAAGTACGACGTGTCGCTGCTGCTGGCCAACGTGCGGCTGGAAGATTCCGGAAAGTACAAGTGTGAGATCATCAATGGGGTGGACGACGACAGCACCGTCATCGAGCTTCAGCTGGAGGGTAAGCGGCCCCGGAGGGCTGGGTTGTCCTGGAATATTCCGGACTCACTCCCACGCTGCCGACCGGACAGTTCGCGGGGCCTGGAGAATCCGGGCGAGGCAGGAAAAGCCCTGGCAGTGGCAGAGGCGGCCATTTGGTTTTCTGAAGGGGAGAGTGTGCCTCACGACAGCAGTCGGGTTTTTCGGGGAAGCTGATCGATGAGGGTAGCGCGGTGGATGCTGTTTACATGGACTCCAGTCAGGCCTTTGACAAGATCCCTCCTTCTTTTTGTTGTTCATTCCTGGGACATTGGTGTCGCTGGCTAGGCCAGCATTTATTGCCCATCTTTAATTGCCCCTCGAGATGGCGGGGGTAAGCCGCCACCTTGAATTGCTGCAGTCCATGTTTTGTGGGTGGACCCACAGCGCTGTTAGGGAGGGAGTTCCGGGGATTGTTATTGGACATCAGTCAGTCCCCCGTGTGTGTGTGGGGTAGGTACACCCACAGCGTTGTTAGGGAGGGAGTTCCGGGATTGTTATTGGACATCAGTCAGTCCCCCGTGTGTGTGTGGGGTAGGTACACCCACAGTGCTGTTAGGGAGGGAGTTCCGGGATTGTTATTGGACATCAGTCAGTCCCCGTGTGTGTGGGGTAGGTACACCCACAGTGCTGTTAGGGAGGGAGTTCCGGGATTGTTATTGGACATCAGTCAGTCCCCGTGTGTGTGTGGGGTAGGTACACCCACAGTGCTGTTAGGGAGGGAGTTCCGGGATTGTTATTGGACATCAGTCAGTCCCCGTGTGTGGGGTAGGTACACCCACAGTGCTGTTAGGGAGGGAGTTCCAGGATTGTTATTGGACATCAGTCAGTCCCCCGTGTGTGGGTAGGTACACCCACAGCGCTGTTAGGGAGGGAGTTCCGGGATTTTGACCCCAGCCACAGTGAAGGAACGGCCGATATATTTCCGAGTCGGGATGGTGAGTGGCTCGGAGGGGGGAGTTTGCAGGGGGTGGTGTTCCCCATGTGTCTGCTGTTCCCCTCCCTCCCCTTGTCCTTCTAGATGGTAGAGGTGGTGGGTTTGGAAGGTGCTGTTGAAGGAGCCTTGGTGAGTCGCTGCGGGGCATCTTGTAGATGGTACACACGGCCGTGCGGGTGGTGGAGGGAGTGAGTGTTTGTGGTTAGCGTGTCGACTGAGCGGGGCTGCTTTGTCCTGGATGGTGTCGAGCTTCTCGAGTGTTGTTGGAGCCGAACTCATCCAGGCAAGTGGAGAATATTCCATCACACTCCGGACTTGTGTCCTTGTCGATGGTGGACAGGCTTTGGGGGGGGAGTCAGGAGGTGAGTTACTCCCCGCAGGATTCCCAGTCTCTGACCTGCTCCGCGAGCCGCAGTATTTATATGGCTGGGTCCAGTTCAGCTTCTGGGCAATGGTAACCCCCAGGATGTTGATAATGGGGGGGGGGATTCAGTGATGGTCAATGGTAACCCCCAGGATGTTGATAGTGGGGTGGATTCAGTGATGGTCAATGGTAACCCCCAGGATGTTGATAGTGGGGGTGATTCAGTGATGGTCAATGGTAACCCCCAGGATGTTGATAGTGGGGTGGATTCAGTGATGGTCAATGGTAACCCCCAGGATGTTGATAGTGGGGGGGATTCAGTGATGGTCAATGGTAACCCCCAGGATGTTGATAGTGGGGGATTCAGTGATGGTCAATGGTAACCCCAGGATGTTGATAGTGGGGGGGATTCAGTGATGGTCAATGGTAACCCCCAGGATGTTGATAGTGGGGGATTCAGTGATGGTCAATGGTAACCCCAGGATGTTGATAGTGGGGGGGATTCAGTGATGGTCAATGGTAACCCCCAGGATGTTGATAGTGGGGGGGATTCAGATGGTCATGGTAACCCCCAGGATGTTGATAGTGGGGGGGATTCAGTGATGGTCATGGTAACCCCCAGGATGTTGATAGTGGGGGGGGGATTCAGTGATGGTCAATGGTAACCCCCAGGATGTTGATAGTGGGGGGGGATTCAGTGATGGTCAATGGTAACCCAGGATGTTGATGTGGGGGGGGATTCAGTGATGGTCAATGGTAACCCCCAGGATGTTGATAGTGGGGGGGGATTCAGTGATGGTCAATGGTAACCCCCAGGATGTTGATAGTGGGGGGGATTCAGTGATGGTCAATGGTAACCCCCAGGATGTTGATAGTGGGGGGGATTCAGTGATGGTAACCCCCAGGATGTTGATAGTGGGGGGGGATTCAGTGATGGTCAATGGTAACCCCCAGGATGTTGATAGTGGGGGGGGATTCAGTGATGGTCAATGGTAACCCCCAGGATGTTGATAGTGGGGGGGGATTCAGTGATGGTCAATGGTAACCCCCAGGATGTTGATAGTGGGGGGGATTCAGTGATGGTCAATGGTAACCCCCAGGATGTTGATAGTGGGGGGGGATTCAGTGATGGTCAATGGTAACCCCCAGGATGTTGATAGTGGGGGGGGATTCAGTGATGGTCAATGGTAACCCCCAGGATGTTGATAGTGGGGGGGGTGGGATTCAGCGATGGTCAGTGGTAACCCCCAGCATGTTGATAATGGGATTTGTTGGCAGTATTGATAGGCAGAGGGATCTGGGTGTACAGGTACACAGATCACTGAAAGTGGCAATGCAGGTGGGGAAGGTAGTCAGGAAGGCATACGGCATGTTTGTTTTCATTGGCTGGGGCACTGAGTTTAAAAATTGGCAAGTCATTTTGCTGCTTTATAGAACCTTAGTTAGGCCGCACTCGGAATGTAGTGTTCAATTCTGGTCGCCACACTACCAGAAGGATGTGGAGGTTTTGGAGAGGGTACAGAAAAGATTTACCGGGATGTTGCCCTGGTATGGAGGGTATTAGCTAGGAGGAGAGGTTGCAGAAACTTGGTTTGTTCTCACTGGAACGACGGAGGTTGAGGGGAGACCCTGATAGAAGTCTACAAAATTATGAGGGGCACGGATAGTGTGGATAGTCAGAAGCTTTTTCTCAGGGTGGAAGAGTCAATTTCTAGGGGGGAGAAGGTTTAAGGTGCGATGGATAAGGTTTTAAGGAGATGTATGAGGCAGGTTTTTTTACACAGAGGGCGGTGGGTGCCTGGAACTTGTTGCCGGGGAAGGTAGTGGAAGCAGATACGGTAGTAAGTTTTAAGGGACGTCATGACAAATCCATGAATAGGTTGGGAATAGAGGGATATGGTCCCCGGAAGGGTGGGGTGTTCTAGTTCAGAGGGGCAGTGTAGCGGGTTCTGGCTTGGAGGGGCCGAGGGGCCTGTTCCTGTGCTGTAATTTTCTTTGTTCTTTGTTCATTCTTGGCAGTGGGCAGAGAGTTTCAGCCTAGGCCTCAGACCCGGGCCCTGGTTCAGCCCCTCTGCTCCGCGGGAGTCTCCTCCCATCCTCCCTGTCATCTCCCCCTCCCACAACCATCAACACATCCTTCTCGTTCCCTCCCTTTTGTCTCTACCCAGCTCCCTCCCTCACTCACATCTGTTATTCATCTTAACTACTCCCAAGCCTGACTGAAGGCCCGTTATCATGGAGACCAAGCCCACCATGTCTCGGGGCAGAATTCCTTGATGGGGTAGTGTGGGTGGGAGGGGGATAGTTGTTTGCCCGTTGCTGCCCACTCGCCCGTTACCCATGTCCTGTGTGGCGTTCACCACGCGTGCATCCTGTGACGGGGGGGTGGAGGGGCACACGGTGGCAGGCCTGGTCTTGGTGGTGATTTGGGTCCTGGAGTCCCAGAGGGAGGCCCACCCTGGGAGGAGGGGAGGAGGGAGGGGAGGAGGGAAGAGTCAGCTGAGGGTCAGCATTCTGGCCGATTGCCTGCACGTAGAAGCCGGCTGAACTGAGACAGGAATTGGGCTGGCTTGTGAGGCCTGCCCGGATCTATTGGTCGAGAGGGGACTGCCCGCAGGTATTGACAATTTGGGCAAGGCTAGGGCATCGAGATCTAAGGAGGAAAAGAATGAGATGTCTTCCCAGAAAGGGGCCAGGTGCAAGTTAAAATGGCCGCCTCTCCCACTGACAGGAGTTCAAATGGCTGCCTCTCCCACTGACAGGAGTTCAAATGGCTGCCTCTCCCATTGACAAGAGATAAAATGGTCACCTCTCACATTGCTAGGCCCGATTAAAATGGCCGCCTCCCCCATTGACAAGGGTTAAAATGGCCGCCTCTCCCATTGACAAGGGTTAAAATGGCCGCCTCCCCCATTGACAAGGGTTAAAATGGCCGCCTCCCCCATTGACAAGGGTTAAAATGGCCGCCTCCCCCATTGACAAGGGTTAAAATGGCCGCCTCTCCCATTGACAAGAGATAAAATGGTCACCTCTCCCATTGACAAGAGATAAAATGGTCACCTCTCCCATTGACAAGAGTTAAAATGGCCGCCTCTCACATTGACAAGAGATAAAATGGTCACCTCTCACATTGCTGGGCCCGATTAAAATGGCCGCTTCTTCTTTTTGCCAGGCGTGGTGTTCCCATACCAACCGAACCAGGGCAGGTACCGGTTTAACTACTATCAGGCAGCACGGGCTTGTAAGGAGCAAGACGCCAAGCTGGCCACCTTCCAGCAACTCTTCCAAGGTAAGGGGTGTGAGAGAGCGACACAGAACCTCGTAAATCCTCCTCCCCGTTCACCCCCTCCCCGTCCCGGGCCCAACTCAACAGGAGCTGGATAACCCCGACCATCTGAGGGAGAAAGAAGGGGGCCACCATCGTTCGCGGGAGGGAGCTACCTTTCTGGTTCTCAGGGGGATATTTTGACCCTTTTCAGTTCTCTCCTTCCCCACCCAGTAAATGTGTCTATTTGAACTGTGAGTCAGAAAATGCGTAAAAATTCACAGCTTCATAAACATTCCTGACTTGGCAACAGTTTATTGCCTAAGACTTGTCTTTAGATTCAATTTGATTTATTCTTGTCACGTGTGTTGGGATGCAGTGAAAAGTATCGTTCCTTGCGCGCTACACAGACAAAGCATACCCTTCATAGAGTACAGAGGGTAGAAGACAAGTGCAGAGAAGGACAGTGGTGTAAAGGAGTCCTCTCTACATCGACGGGGACCAAGTAGGAAGGGTCGACAGCATCACATTTTTAGGTGTCCAGATCACCAACAACCTGTCCTGATCCCCCCCAACGCCGACACTATAGTTAAGAAAGCCCCACCAACGCCTCTACTTTCTCAGAAGACTGAGGAAATTCGGCATGTCCGCTACGACTCTCACCAACTTTTACAGATGCCCCATAGAAAGCATCCTTTCTGGGTTGTATCACAGCTCGGTCTGGGCTCCTGCTCTGCCCCAAGACCCCGAGGAACTACAAAAGGGGTCGTGAATGTAGCCCCAATCCCATCACACAAACCAGCCTCCCATCCATTGACTCTGTCGACACTTCCCGCTGCCTCAGGGGGAAAAGCAGCCGGCATCATCAAGGATCCCCCCCCCACACACCCCGGATATTCTCTCTTCCGTCGGGGAAAAAGATACAAAAGTCTGAGGTCCCGTACCGACCGACTCGAGAACAGCTTCTTCCCTGCTGCTGTCAGACTTTTGAATGGACCCTACCTCACATTAAGTTGATCTTTCTCTACACCCCTCGCTGTGAATGTAACTCTACATTCTGCACCCTCTCCTCTCCTTCTCTATGAACGGTATGTTTTGTATGGCACGTAAGAAACAATACTTTTCACTGTATCCCAATACGTGACGATAATAAATCAAATTGAATGAAAGAATGAAGCGTTACAGGAAAGGGAATGACTACAGGAGGATAGAAAGGAGAGAGTGGGAGTGGGGAGAGGAGAGGGGGAAGCGGCGGGCGAGGGGGAAAGGAGCTGGAGAGGTTGAGAGGGAGGTAGGAAAAAAGAGGGGGGAAGGGAGGGGAGGAGAGAGGGAGGAAGGAGGGGAGGGGGAGAGAGCAAGAGGGCGGGGAGGGGAGGGGGAGAGGGAGGGGAGAGAGAGAGCGAGAGAGGGGAGGGAGTAGGGAGAGGGGGGGTGAGAGAGAGAGAGGAGAGAGAGAGGGGGGAGGGGGAGGGACAGGTTGAGTGGGCAGTGGTAGAGGGTGGGGAGAGGGGTGTTGGGGGTCACAATCGAGGGGACTAACTGACACTCCTCTCTCTCTCTCCGGCAGAGTGGATGGGTGGTCTGGATTGGTGCAATGCGGGCTGGGTAGAGGACGGGACAGTCCATTATCCAGTCACTGTCCCACGAGATCCCTGCGGAGGCGGGAATCTCCCCCCGGGAATCCGCAGCTACGGAGCCCGGAATAAACATCGGGACAAATACGATGCCTTCTGCTTCACTTCCGCAATCAAAGGTAAACCGCGCTGATCAGTGACCCTGCTTACACCACCAGCTGAACATTCTGCATTTCCGCCGCACTGCGGGGAGGGTCGGTGCTGAGGGAGAGCCGCACTGTGGGGAGGGTCAGTGCTGAGGGAGCGCCGCACTGTGTGGGGAGGGTCAGTGCTGAGGGAGCGCCGCACTATGGGGAGGGTCAGTGCTGAGGGAGCGCTGCACTGTGTGTGGGAGGGCCGGTGCTGAGAGAGCGCCGCACTGTGGGGAGGGTTGGTGCCGGGAGCGCCGCACTGCGGGAGGGTCAGTGCCGAGGGAGCGCCGCACTGTGGGGAGGGTCGGTGCTGAGAGAGGCATGATTTCCATAGTGCCTGCACCCACTTCAGCACAGTGCAACACCCGCATACACACCCTCCCGCAGTGCGGCGCTCCCTCCAAACCGACCCTCCCGCAGTGCGGCGCTCCCTCCACACCGACCCTCCCGCAGTGCAGCGCTCCCTCCAAACCGACCCTCCCGCAATGCAGCGCTCCCTCCACACCGACCCTCCCGCAGTGCAGCGGCTCTCTCCAACCAGCAGACCTCCCAAGCATGCAGCGCTCCCCTCCAAACCGACCCTCCCGCATGCGGCGCTCCCTCCACACCGACCCTCCCGCAGTGCACTGACCGTCCCAGTGCGGGCTGCCCTCACCACCGAGGCTCTAGGCCTGCCAGTGCAGAGCTCCACTGCGACAGAACCCTCCCGCAGTGCGGCACTCCCTCACACCGACCCTCCCGCAGTGCGGCGCTCCCTCGCACTGACCCTCCCACAGTGCAGACTCCGTCGGTGGCCCGACACCTCCCACAGTGCGCACCCCACCCCCGGGCAGCGCTCCCTCTCAGGCACCCCCCCCCGTCGGCGAGCGCTCCCTCAGCACCGACCCTCCCGCAGTGCGGCGCTCCCTCAGCACCGACCCTCCCCACAGTGCGGCTCTCCCTCAGCACCGACCCTCGCAGTGCGGCGCTCTCTCAGCACCGACCCTCCTGCAGTGCGGCGCTCCCTCGGCACGACCTCCCCACAGTGCGGCTCTCCCTCAGCACCGACCCTCTTGCAGTGCGGCGCTCCCTCAGCACTGAGCCTCCCAGTGCGGCGCTCCCTCAGCACTGAGCCTCTCGCAGTGCGGCGCTCCCTCAGCACTGAGCCTCCCGCAGTGCGGCGCTCCCTCAGCACTGAGCCTCTCGCAGTGCAGCGCTCCCTCGGCACCGACCCTCCCGCAGTGCGGCGCTCCCTCAGCACTGAGCCTCTCGCAGTGCGGCGCTCCCTCGGCACCGACCCTCCTCACAGTGCGGTGCACTCTGCCTTCCATATGCTTCTTTAAACTGCCACTTTGTGAGGTTTTAGTCGCCTATCTCTGATACGTTGTCTTGTGATGGGGATGCTGAGGACACTTCACAGGCGCCATATAAATGAAGTTACTTGTTCGTTGACATTAATGCTTAAAAAGTTTCTGTCTCAGTGACAAGCAGCTAAATATCACCATCTGCTGGTATCAGAGAGATTGTCGCTGCCCCACTGATCCCCGTCAAAACACAGTGAAGAAGTCTCACAACAACAGGTTTATTTGCTAGTAAACACCACTAGCTTTCAGAGCACTGTTCCTTTGTCAGGTGAGTGGGGAGTTCTGATCACAAACAGGGCATATAAAGGCACACACAGTTTACAGAATACGGATTACAATGTGGGTCTTTACAATGAATCAAGTCTTAAAGATACAGACAATGTGAGTGGGGAGAGGGTTAAGCACAGGTTAAAGAGATGTGTCTTGTCTCCAGACAGGACAGTGAGTGAGATTTTGCAAACCCAGGTAAGTTGTTTTCCTGATACACTGCAGGAAAGGGTGTCCTGAGACACGGGGAGACCATGCAGGCACTACGACAGCGGATGAATGAACATCGCTCGACAATCACCAGGCAAGACTGTTCCCTTCCTGTTGGCGAACATTTCGGCGATCACAGGCATTCGGCCTCTGATCTTCGGGTAAGCATTCTCCAAGGTGGCTTTCACGACAGTGCAGAGTTGCTGAGCAGAGACTGATAGCCAAGTTCCACACACGAGGACAGCCTCAACCGGGATCTTGGGTTCCTGTCACACGATCTGTAAACCCCGTGACTTACCTGGGTTTGCAAAATCTCACTCACTGTCCTGTCTGGAGACAATACACATCTCTTTAACCTGTGCTTAACCCTCTCTCCGCTCGCATTGTCTGTATCTTTAAGACTTGATTCATGTAAAGACCCACATTGTAATCGGTATTCTGTAAAGTGTGTGTGCCTTTATATGCTCTGTTTGTGATCAGAACTCCCCACTCACCTCATGAAGGAGCAGCGCTCCGAAAGCTAGTGGTGTTTACTACAAACAAACCTGCTGGACTTTAACCTGGTATTGTGAGACTTCTTATTGTGCTTACCCCAGTACAATACCGGCATCTCCACATCATGCCCATCAAATAGGACAGTGTCGAGGGAGCTTTACTCTGTATCTAACCCCGTGCTGTACCTGTCCTGGGAGTGTTTGATGGGGGGGACAGTGTAGAGGGAGCTTAACTCTGTATCTAACCCTGTGCTGTACCTGTCCTGGGAGTGTTTGATGAGGGACAGTGTAGAGGGAGCTTTACTCTGTATCTAACCCTGTGCTGTACCTGTCCTGGGAGTGTTTGATGGGGACAATGTAGAGGGAGCTTTACTCTGTATCTAACCCCGTGCTGTACCTGTCCTGGGAGTGTTTGATGGGTGGACAGTGTAGAGGGAGCTTTACTCTGTATCTAACCCCGTGCTGTACCTGTCCTGGGAGTGTTTGATGGGGGGACAGTGTCGAGGGAGCTTTACTCTGTATCTAACCCCGTGCTGTACCTGTCCTGGGAGTGTTTGATGGGGGGACAGTGTGGAGGGAGCTTTACTCTGTATCTAACCCCGTGCTGTACCTGTCCTGGGAGTGTTTGATGGCGGGGGGACAGTGTCAAGGGAGTTTTACTCTGTATCTAACCCCTCTCCTTTCACTCTCAGGTTATGTTTATTTCCGGAAGGATCCGTCGATGTTCGATTACGTGAGCGGTTCCAACGCCTGCCGGAGTGACGGGGCAAGGATCGCCAAAGTCGGGGAGCTGTACGCCGCCTGGAGGTTCTCCCGCTTGCACCGCTGTGATCCGGGCTGGCTGGCGGATGGCAGTATCCGCTATCCCATCGTGACTCCGAGGCCACAGTGCGGAGGGTCGGAACCAGGTGTACGAACTCAGGGCTTCCCCAGCCTGTCACAGCGAGCGTACGGGGTGTACTGTTACAAACTGCGGTAGTGTTCCCCCGGAATCAGAGAGAGGGGGACCGGCGGGGGGGTGTGGGGGGACCGGGGAGAAACGGTGGACGGGTGGGGCACGGGGGTTGGGGGAAGAGAGAGCCAGGCAGAGAGAAAGAAAAACAGAGAGAAAGCAAGTGACTAAGAGGGGAGAATGAAAGAGAGACAGAGTGAGGTAGACAAAGATAGAGAGAAAGACAGAGAGAGAGAGACAGAGGGAGAGAGAGAGACAGAGGGAGAGAGAGAGAGAGACAGAGGGACAGAGGGAGAGAGAGAGACAGAGAGAGAGAGAGAAAGAAAGTAAGAGAGCTTGTGTATCAGAGATAGTGTGTGTGTGTGAGAGAGAGAGAGAGAGAAGCGAGAGAGACGGGGAGAAAGAGGGGAGGAAGAGAGAGAGAGATAGAGATTGTGTGGATGTGAGAGAGAGAATGAGACAGTGAGAGAGAGAGAGGGAAGAGAAAGTGAGATAGCGAGAGAGATAGAGCGATGGAGAGAGAGGGAGTGAGGGAGGGGGCTCCGATGGATGGAGGTTCCTGATGGGCGTTTCGGGAAGGAGATGATGGGAGATTCCGGGGGTGTGGAACTCCCAATGTCTCCCCCCTCCCCTTTCCCAGTGCGTCGCCTTCCAATTTCCAATGGGTATCGGAGCCTCTCCCATTGCCCCGACAGAGCCAGAGAGACCATTCGACCCGTCTGGCCTGTTCTAGCCAGTCCCCGTTACTGTGGCTGCTGCTTTCCCTCTCACTCCTGCCTTGTCTGGACTACATGGGCCTTCCATACCCCTTGCCTGCCCACTAACCTGCCCCTCCTCCCCGAGGCCCCCACCGCCTCAGCCCGTAAACCTCCCCCTGTCACAGACCCCAGGATTGTTACTCTAAACCAAAGATTTGCATTGGCGTAGCGCCACTAACCCAACCCAGTGTCTGTCCCCATCGGAATAAAGTGCTTTGTCGAACTTTAGTTAGGCCACACTCGGAATATAGTGTTCCATTCTGGTTGCCACACTACCAGAAGGATGTGGAGGTTTTGGAGAGGGTACGGAAAAGATTTACCGGGATGTTGCCCTGGTATGGAGGGTATTAGCTAGGAGGAGAGGTTGGAGAAACTTGGTTTGTTCTCACTGAGGGGGAGACCTGATAGAAGTCTACAAGATTGAGGGACAGAATGGATGGTCAGAAGCTTTTTCCCCAGGGTGGAAGAGTCAGTTACTGGGAGGGGGGGGGGGGGTGTGCACAGGTTTAAAGAAGGTTTAAATATGAGGCAGATTTTTTACAGAGGGTGTGTGGGGTAGGTACACCCACAGTGCTGTTAGGGAGGGAGTTCCAGGATTGTTATTGGACATCAGTCAGTCCCCGTGTGTGTGTGTGGGGTAGGTACACCCACAGTGCTGTTAGGGAGGGAGTTCCGGGATTGTTATTGGACATCAGTCAGTCCCTGTGTGTGTGGGGTAGGTACACCCACAGTGCTGTTAGGGAGGGAGTTCCGGGATTTTGACCCCAGCCACAGTGAAGGAACGGCCGATATATTTCCGAGTCGGGATGGTGAGTGGCTCGGAGGGGGGAGCTTGCAGGGGGTGGTGTTCCCCATGTGTCTGCTGTTCCCCTCCCTCCCCTTGTCCTTCTAGATGGTCGAGGTGGTGGGTTTGGAAGGTGCTGTTGAAGGAGCCTTGGTGAGTCGCTGCGGGGCATCTTGTAGATGGTACACACGGCTGTGTGGGTGGTGGAGGGAGTGAGTGTTTGTGGTTAGCGTGTCGATCGAGCGGGGCTGCTTTGTCCTGGACGGTGTCGAGCTTCTCGAGTGTTGTTGGAGCCGAACTCATCCAGGCAAGTGGAGAATATTCCATCACACTCCGGACTTGTGTCCTTGTAGATGGTGGACAGGCTTTGGGGGGGGAGTCAGGAGGTGAGTTACTCTCCGCAGGATTCCAAGATACTCTGATAAACCCCCAAAACCACCCAACCACACAACAACCACAACCCCAACCCCAACCCACACAACAAACACCCAACCACCCAACCCACACAGACATAACAATCATAGAGGTTTACAGCATGGAAACAGGCCCTTCATCCAACTTGTCTATCTGCCCTTTTTTTAAACCCCTAAACTAGTCCAATTGCCCACATTTGGCCCATATCCCTCAATACCCATCTTACCCATCTAACTGTCTAAACCCTTTTTAAAGAAAAAATTGTACCCACCTCTACTACTGCCTCTGGCAGCTCGTTCCAGACACTCACCACCCTCTGTGTGAAAAAATTGCCCCTCTGAACCCTCTCCCCTCTCACTATGCCTCTAGTTTTAGACTCCCCTACCTTTGGGGAAAAGATATTGACTATCTCGCTGATCCCCCTCATTATTTTATAGATCTCTATAAGATCACCCCTCAGCCTCCTACACTCCAGAGAAAAAAAAGTCACAGTCTATCCTTATAACTCAAACCAAGTCCCAGTAGCATCCTAGTAAATCTTCTCTGCAATCTTTCTAGTTTAATAATACCTTTCTATTAATAGGGTGACCAGAACTGCACACAGTATTCCAAGTGTGGCCTTAACAATGTCTTGTACAACAAGACGTCCCAACTCCTGCATTCAATGTCCTGACTAATGAAATCAAGTATGCCGAATGCCTTCTTCACCACTCTGTCCACCTGTGACTCCACTTTCAAGGAGCTATGAACTTGTACCCCGAGATCTCTTTGTTCTGTATCTCTCTTCCCAACGCCCTACCATTAACTAAGTCCTGCCCTGGTTCAATCGACCAAAATATATCACCTCGCATTTATCAAAATTAAAACTCCATCTACTGTTTGTCAGCCCACTGGCTGAACCGTTCGAGATCCCGTTGCAATCGGAGATAACTTTCTTCACGATCCACAATGTATTCAATCTTGGTGTCATCTGCAACTTAGCAATCCACCCTAACCTGTATATCATTGGAGGGGTTATGGAAAGAAAGATCCACGAGGGAGAAGGCAAATATAGGGAGGGGACAGCACAGATGGGCTGAATGGCCTTTTTTTCCATGCTGTACATTGGCAATAATTGCACTGATACTTTAACTGTAGTCTCCTCTTGCTGGCCCACTGTGATAAAGCTGGCGAGAGTTAATTAGTGATAATATTTAATACAATGCAAACAGAATAACTTCTTTTTAATTAATGCACTTTTTACAACTATAACCAGTGCCTTCAGAAGTGACTAATTAATGGCGATTGCCTACAGACTGTGTTAGAATGTTTCCACACCTATTAGTGAGTTCTTATCGACATAATAGGTGATGTTAACTTGCTGCTGTGTGTACATAGTTCGAGCAGGAGCTATAAAGAGTGAATTTAAAACTGTAAATAATGCCTTGATCCGACTGATTTCCATTGGGATTGGGTACAATGGGAGTGAATGGGAAGGGGTTTGGGATTGGGATTGTGTACAATGGGAGTGAATGGGAAGGGGTTTGGGATTGTGTACAATGGGAGTGAACGGGAAGGGGTTTGGGATTGGCATTGGGATTGTGTAGAATGGGAAGGGATTTGGGTCCATTGGGATTGTGTACAATGGAAGTGAGCAGGAAGGGGTCTGGAATTGGGATTGTGTACAAGGGGAGTGAACGGGAAGGGGTCTGAGTTTGGGATTGTGTACAAGGGGAGTGAACGGGAAGGAGTTTGGGTTTGGGATTGTGTACAAGGGGAGCAAACGGGAAGGGGTTTGTGTTTGGGATTGTGTACAACGGGAGTGAAGTGGGGAACGTGAGTGTGTTATTCAGACCGGGACGGGAGCAGTGCTCCCTCTCTCTCTCCTTCCTCTACACCAGGAGTCACAACATACCGTCCAGCATTCCTCCAGCCTGTTACACGGACAAATCTACCTGTGAATTGCTCACTCAATTCCCTGGATTCTTCAATTAACAACATTATTAGTTTATTATTAAGCCAGACATGTCTGAAGAAAAAAAGGGGGCGACTCTTCGGAAGATACGGTATGAAATATAGAAGTAATTATTCTTTTTAAGTACCCTAACTGTCTCAGACACACACACACACACACACACCAGAAAACAGAAACTTTGGAAGGTTAGAAGTCAGTGTTTGATAAGTAAAGGACAGATGATGGAGTTCTTTGAAATCGAGTGGCGTTTCTTGCTCTCTCTCTCTTGGTGCTGGGCGGTTTTACAATCGGTGAATCTCATGCTAATTTCCGGAGGCACTCGGTGGGAAACTTGTTGTTAGTCGATTGCAGAAGGCAGAGCGACTTGGGAGTAACTTCCATTCATTTGGGTTCAGTGCGGAGCTCTTACCTTCTTCCCCCGAGTAATTCCTCCTCCTCACATCGCCCCCAGGATTTAAAACACAGTTTTCTGGGAATATTTTTGCTCCCCACAAAACCGTAACCCGCCACGTTTCCCTCTTTGGGAAATGCTTCAACTTTTTTTTTTCAAACTGCTTAATTACCTTTTCTTGTTAAATACGTTCTGTCCCGGGAACAGCAGCAACCAGAATCCTTACGTTTGTCTTTTCTGAGTCAGTTTTGTTAAAAAGTATGCACAAATTCTTCTGAAATGTTCTTAGTTCTCAAAGGCTAACCGACTTGTACTGTGAGAGTCAGTCCATTGTGTGAACGGGAAGGGGTTTGGGTCCATTGGGATTGTGTACAATGGGAGTGAACGGGAAGAGGTTTGGGTTCATTGGGATTGTGTACAATGGGAGTGAACGGGAAGGGGTTTGGGTCCATTGGGATTGTGTACAATGGGAGTGAATGGGAAGGGGTTTGGATCCATTGGGATTGTGTACAGTGGGAGTGGACGGGAAGGGGTTTGGATCCATTGGGATTGTGTACAATGGGAGTGAACGGGAAGGGGTTTGGGTCCATTGGGATTGTGTACAGTGGGAGTGAATGGGAAGGGGTTGGACAGGGGTGGACAGGAAGGGGTTTGGATCCATTGGGATTGTGTACAGTGGGAGTGGACGGGAAGGGGTTTGGGTCCATTGGGATTGTGTACAGTGGGAGTGGACGGGAAGGGGTTTGGGTCCATTGGGATTGTGTACAATGGGAGTGAATGGGAAGGGGTTTGGGATTGGGATTGTGTACAATGGGATTGTGTACAATGTTGGGGGGGGGGGCGTTACACAGACATCGACAGAGGTGAGAAGCTTCCAACACAAGACACACACGTGGGTCCACACAGGCTCTCCAAGGGTTAGTGTCCAAGTTCAGCTGGAGCGTTCCGGATCCCTGTGTTCCGGATGATTCTCTGAAGCTGGGGATGGCGTCCCAGGGGAATCAGAAGGAAGTTGAGATATCGACAATGAAGATATCCATTCAGATTGTCCTCGGTTAGTAAGTGTTCAGAGCCCCCTTGCTGTGTCCTCAAGGTTGCTCAGGTAGGCAACTCTGTTATCTTAACATGGCAGCCATGTCTGAGGACACACTGTTCCCCTCTTCCTGAGTGTAATTAGAAGCTGAAAAAATGAAGGAAAAACAAAGATTATTTTTATTGGGAAAGGGTAATGAATTCTGGAAATAAATTCCCATCAAACACTCCCAGGACAGGTACAGCACGGGGTTAGATACAGAGTAAAGCTCCCTCTACACTGCTCCCCCATCAAACACTCCCAGGACAGGTACAGCATGGGGTTAGATACAGAGTAAAGCTCCCTCTACACTGTCTCCCCATCAAACACTCCCAGGACAGGTACAGCACGGGGTTAGATACAGAGTAAAGCTCCCTCTACACTGTCCCCCCATCAAACACTCCCAGGACAGGTACAGCACAGGGTTAGATACAGAGTAAAGCTCTCTTTACACTGTCTCCATCTCTGGTATTGAGTTGGACCTGCTGTCTTACTTACCCCGGGTGCAGATGATCTGTGGCTGTTCCCAGCTCCCGTCCGCTTGGCACCTGACCGTGGGCAGTTGGCTTTGGGCGTAGCCCGCCTTGCACTGGTACCTCACGACGGAGTTGGTCTCGTAGCGGAGTTTCGTTTTGCCGAGGACCCTGGCTTTCTCCAGCACGGGGGGTACACCACAGGAGCCTAGGTCACAGGATCGCAGAGATAGACAGAGAGAAGAGTCGTGAGAGGCCTTGGAGGGGAGGAGGAGGGGAAGGGGAAGGTGAGGAGAGGGGGAGACTGACCCAGAGGATGAGGGAGGGGGAGGAACTGAAATCCTTGCGGTCAGAGACTGGAAAACTTGATATTCCATTTGGGTCGTAGAGATGTTGAGAGACTGATTAGATTGCGGTGCAATCCAAGATTGTTCCACATGGGCGCGGGGGGTTAACGGGGGGTATCTGGAGGAGGGGGGAATCGAGGGATTTGGATACTTACTGGTGCCCTTCTTGCAAGTGAAGGCCAGGAAATAATTGCAGGGAACATCACTCCAGCGGCCGCCCTTGTGCCAAACCATCACCACACAGTTCTCCCCCGACGTGAAGAAGCTATCCGGCTGCCCGCTGTGCCAGTTCTCGTAGAGCTGGAGGTCCGGCGGGGTGGTGACGAGAACGAGCAGAGTGAGAAATTACAGACTGTTAGCGAGAGGAATGACCAGCAACAAAACAAGAGGCCGTTCGGCCCCTCTCAAGCCTGTACACAGGAAAAGTGGACCACTCAGCCCCTCTCTCTCCAGACTGTTACACAGGAACAGGAGGAGGCCATTCAGCCCCTCTCTCTTAAATATAATGCACAGGAATTGAATACAAAACTTCTCAAACAGGTCACACACCACCCCGCTCCGCTTTCTGGGGAAAAAGGCCCCCAGTCGGTTCAATCCATCCTGCCGTGTAAAGCTCCTTCCAAAAGTTGACAACAACTTTATATAAACGTTTGAAAAGTTGGTGCGGAGGAAGCGCCGCACTGTGGGAGGGTCTTAGTTAAGGCTGGAAAACTCACCAACTGGTTTCCATCGGACCACTGGAAATCATTCTCAATTATTTTATCATTTAATCCAATCCACTGATATTCCTTAAAGCGCTCTGTGAATTCAGAGAGAGATGGAAGAGGGTGTTAGCCATGGGCCATGAGATTATCCCTTTGAAGAAATGTATCCACTCCCATGTTGGTTGCGAGTGGCTTTCCCCTTTCTCCATCGCTGGGACACGGGTATCGCTGGCTAATCCATCATTCATTGCCCATTCCTCACTGGAGGGGCATTTGGGAGCCCACCACATTGCTCTAGCTCTGGAGTCACACGGAATCCCAGCAGTGCAGAAGGAGGCTATTCGGCCCACCACATCCACAATCCCACCCGGGCCCTATTCCTGTAACACCACCCCAGCCAATATTACACCCCCCACTTTAGTGTCCAAAGATGCACATGTTAGGGAGATTGGCCGTGCTAAATTGTCCCTTCGTGTCCAAAGATGTGCAGGTTAGGGTGGATTGGCCGTGCTAAATTGTCCCTTCGTGTCCAAAGATGTGCAGGTTAGGGTGGATTGGCATGCTAAATTGTCCTTAGTGTCCAAAGAGTGCAGGTTAGGGTGGATTGGCCGTGCTAATTGTCCCTTAGTGTCCAAAGATGGTAGGTAGGGTGGATTGGCCATGCTAAATTGTCCCTTAGTGTCCAAAGATGTGCAGGTTAGGGTGGATTGGCCGTGCTAAATTGTTCCTTAGTGTTGTGGGATCTTGCTTTGTACCAATTGCTGACATTTCAGCAGTGGGCACTCAGCAGAAGAATGGTCATTGGCTGCAAGGTGCATTGGTGTCACTCGTGAGGTAACGAGTGTTTGGCTGGGATTGTAAAGCCCCATCTGAGTGAGTGAGGGAGGGTGCGGGATGCAGATGCTGGGTTGCGAGTCACAGGTTGACACCAGGGCTTACCGTTAATAAATTTCTGCTCCTCGGGACTCATGATGCTGGTCAGATGTCCCCCCTCGGACCGGCACTGCTCCTCAGCCGACTCCCAGGTACGGCGCCCCCGGTGGTGCTTGTAGCAATTGCCCAGAAACTTCAGCCATCCCGCCTCACAAGTCACCTCATCTACACCGAGAGAGACAGGCGATAGTCTATTAATCCCACAGTGCGGCGCTCCCTCGGCACCGACCCTCCCACAGTGCGGCGCTCCCTTGGCACCGACCCTCCCGCAGTGCGGCGCTCCCTCGGCACCGACCCTCCCGCAGTGCGGCGCTCCCTCGGCACCGACCCTCCCGCAGTGCGGCGCTCCTCGGCACCGACCCTACCGCAGTGCGGCGCTCCCTCGGCACCGACCCTCCGCAGTGCGGCGCTCCCCGGCACCGACCCTCCCGCAGTGCGGCGCTCCTCGGCACCGACCCTCCTGCAGTGCGGCGCTCCCTCGGCACCGACCCTCCGCAGTGCGGCGCTCCCTCGGCACCGACCCTCCCGCAGTGCGGCGCTCCCTCGGCACCGACCCTCCCGCAGTGCGGCGCTCCCTCGGCACCGACCCTCCCTCCGCGCTGACACTGGGAGTTTAGATTGAGTCTATATCTCTGTAGAGAAACTGGGAATGAGGACAGAGAGTTTGACGGGGACAGAGTCGAGGTGATTGGGATAAATATTACCTGAAGGTTCAGCCGCGCTGTTACAGACACTCACCCAGGTGGCACAGACTGCCTGTGTACGTGGGAAGGCACACACAGGAGAAGATGCTCTCCTCCTCCACACACGTTCCACCGTTTGCACACGGATTCGGAAAACAAGCGTCTGGAAAAACAAGATTGAGATTGTCAGGATAATGTGACTGTGAGTGTGACACAGCGAGTGTGAGTGTGACACAGCGACTGTGTGAGTGTGACACAGCGACTGTGAGTGTGACACAGCGAGTGTGAGTGAGACACAGCGAGTGTGAGTGAGACACAGCGAGTGTGAGTGAGACACAGCGAGTGTGAGTGTGACACAGTGAGGGTGAGTGTGACACAGTGACTGTGTGAGTGTGACACAGCGAGTGTGAGACACAGCGAGTGTGAGTGTGACTCAGCGAGTGAGTGTGACTCAGCGAGGGTTAGTGAGACACAGTGACTGTGTGAGTGTGACACAGCAAGGGTGAGAGACACAGCGAGTGTGACACAGCGAGTGTGAGTGAGACACAGTGAGTGAGACACAGCGAGTGTGAGTGAGACACAGCGAGTGTGAGTGAGAGTATAACACAGGGAGTGTGTGTGACGCAGTGAGTGTGAGTGACGCAGTGAGTGTGAGTGTGACACAGGGAGTGTGTATGAGTGTGACACAGGGAGTGTGTATGAGTGTGACACAGGGAGTGTGTATGAGTGTGACAGGGAGTGTGAGTGTGACACAGAGAGTGTATGAGTGTGACACAGGGAGTGTGTATGAGTGTGACACGGAGTGTGAGTGTGACACAATGTGTGTATGAGTGTGACACGGAGTGTGTATGAGTGTGACACAGTGAGTGTGTGTGAGTGTGACACAGTGAGTGTGTGTGAGTGTGACACAGGGAGTGAGTATTACAGTGAATGTTACACAGCAAGAGTGAGAGTCACACTGCGAGTGTGAGTGTGATGCAGCGAGTGTGAGTGTTCTGCAGTGGGTGTGAGTATATGTTTTACACAGCGTGTGTTTTACACAGTGAGTGTGAACGTGTGTGTCACACAATGAGTGAGTGAGGGTTACACAGTGAGTGTGAATGTGTGTGTCACACAATGAGTGAGTGAGGGTTACACAGTGAGTGTGTGTCATTCAGTGAGTGTATGCATTATATTTTTAAATATTGTATCAGTTTCTTTGCACAGAAAGATCCCATTGTCCAGCGCTGATATTTCTTCAGTCAGTTGTAATGTTTAAGCTTCGAGTTGTGATGTATGTCACATGCGGACTGAACCACCAGCTTGGCAAACGTAGCTCCCATTCTCCGCATTGCCTTAGCTCCTGGCCTGTCCAATCGTCAGCACAGCCTGCTGACCTTCGATCTTTCGAATCCTCCAATTCCGGCCTCTCGAGCATGCCCCGATTCCCATTGCTCCGCCACTGGGGGCCATGCCTTCAGCTGCCTGGGGGGCCCTAAGCTCTGGAATTCCCTCCGTAAACCCCTCTGTCTCTCTCTCTCCAACCATCCATCTCCAGCTTTGAACCCACCTCTTGAGTCATCAGTTACCGAGGCGGATCTCTGGAATTAAGGTCACTCATGGGCCAAAGCTCAATAGGGTTTATCAGATCAGGAGAGGGTAAATTCCAATTCCTGAGATGGGGGGGGGGAACCTGAAACTCTGCCTGCTACTTCTCAAACAGTTTAAAAGATGGGGCAGCTCGCTTCACAGCGCCAAGGACCCGGGTTCAATTCCCAGCTCAGGTCACTGTCTGTGTGGAGTCTGCATCTTTCACCCGTGTCTGCGTGCGTTCCCTCCGGGTGCTCCGGTTTCCTCCCACAGTCCAAAGATGTGCAGGTTAGGGTGGATTGGCCATGCTAAATTGTCCCTTAGTGTCCAAAGATGTGCAGGTTAGGGGGATTGGCCGTGCTAAATGTCCTTAGGTCAAAGTGTGCAGGTTGGGGGATTGGCCATGCTAATTGTCCCTTGTGTCAAAGATGTGCAGGTTAGGGATTGGCGTGCTAAATTGCCCCTTAGTGTCCAAAGATGTGCAGGTTAGGGTGGATTGGCCATGCTAAATTGTCCCTTAGTGTCCAAAGATGTGCAGGTTAGGGTGGATTGGCCGTGCTAAATTGTCCCTTAGTGTCCAAAGATGTGCAGGTTAGGGTGGATTGGCCGTGCTAAATTGTCCCTTAGTGTCCAAAGATGTGTAGGTTAGGGTGGATTGGCCGTGCTAAATTGTCCCTTAGTGTCCAAAGATGTGTAGGTTAGGGTGGATTGGCCGTGCTAAATTGTCCCTTAGTGTCCAAAGATGTGCAGGTTAGGGTGATGGCCGTGCTAAATTGTCCCTTAGTGTCCAAAGATGTGTAGGTTAGGGTGGATTGGCGTGCTAAATTGTCCTTAGTGTCCAAAGATGGTAGGTTAGGGTGGATTGGCCGTGCTAAATTGTCCCTTAGTGTCCAAAGATGTGTAGGTAGGGTGGATTGGCCGTGCTAAATTGTCCCTTAGTTCCAAGATGTGTAGGTTAGGGTGGATTGGCCGTGCTAAATTGTCCTTAGTGTCCAAAGATGTGCAGGTTAGGGTGGATTGGCCGTGCTAAATTGTCCCTTAGTGTCCAAAGATGTGTAGGTTAGGGTGGATTGGCCATGCTAAATTGTCCCTTAGTTCCAAAGATGTGTAGGTTAGGGTGGATTGGCCGTGCTAAATTGTCCCTTAGTGTCCAAAGATGTGCAGGTTAGGGTGGATTGGCCATGCTAAATTGTCCCTTAGTGTCCAAAGATGTGCAGGTTAGGGTGGATTGGCCATGCTAAATTGTCTAGTGTAAGAGTGAGGTAGGGATTGGCCGCTAATGCCCTTAGGCCAAAGATGTGCAGTAGGTGGATGCCTGCTAAATTGCCCTTAGTGTCCAAAGATGTGCAGGTTAGGGTGATGCCGTGCTAATGCCAGTGTCAGATTGCAGGTTAGGGTGATGGCCGTGCTAAATTGCTAGTGCCAAAGATGTTAGGTTAGGTGGATTGCCGTGCTAAATTTCTAGTGTCCAAGATGGCAGGTTAGGGTGGATTGGCCATGCTAAATTGTCCGAGTGTCAAAGATGGTAGGTAGGTGGATGGCATGCTAAATTGTCCCTTAGGCCCAAGATGTGCAGTTAGGGTGGATGGCCATGCTAAATGTCGATGTCAAAGATGTGCCAGGTAGGGGGATGGCCATCTAAATTGTCGAGTGTCCAAAGATGTGTAGGTTAGGGTGGATTGGCCGTGCTAAATTGTCCCTTAGTGTCCAAAGATGTGCAGGTTAGGGTGGATTGACCGTGCTAAATTGTCCCTTAGTGTCCAAAGATGTGTAGGTTAGGGTGGATTGGCCGTGCTAAATATATAGGATTAGGGGATAGGAGGGTCCAGTGTAGACTGAATGGGCCAAAGAGCCTCTCTCTATAGTGTGGGGATTCTAAGATGAGAATATAGCGTCGCAGTCCAATCAGCCATGACCT
Organism: Sphyrna mokarran; assembly: GCA_024679065.1. Taxonomy (NCBI): domain Eukaryota; kingdom Metazoa; phylum Chordata; class Chondrichthyes; order Carcharhiniformes; family Carcharhinidae; genus Sphyrna; species Sphyrna mokarran. Next base: position 28,572 of record JAGIQG010000316.1, read on the forward strand.
TATTGAGTGGTAGGATTGTTTGGAGGGGCTGAATGGCCTCGCCCTCCGACATCTCCCCCTCCCCCCCCATTCCTGATCGAGGTGCGTCTGATCAGACTAACTCTCCACAGGAGCCAGAGATTGGAGCGAGCGGAACGGGGAGGACGCATCATAGGTGGCCACTCTGCCCACCTAATACGTACTGGCCCTCTGAAAGATCCATCTAATGTATGTTCCTCCACTCACCCCACACCCGACCTTTCCTCAGGGGCCCACCCGGCTGAAGTGCCCCGGAGCTGGCCCGAGCCCAAGATGTTGCACAGCAAGATCCCACAAAGAGCAGCGGCGGAGAGCTGGGAAGGATAAGACTCTTCTGCCCATCGTATCCAATGATAGCCCTTGGAAAGCTATCCTCATATCCATATCTGCACAAAATAACCCTCCCACCCCCTCATTTCTCCAATCACACCCCCATCCCACACTTTAGAAAATTTGCACCCTGACCTTTCCAGAGAGAATTTCAGTGACTTCATTGCAGTGTTAATGTCAGGCTTAGCTGTGACGAAGAAATAAAGTTTAACTTTACAACGGCCTGGCTTCTTTCAAAGCCAAATTCTGCCCATCTCCCACCCCTTCCCCTCTCCCTAATTCCCTAAAATCCGTCTCTCCCCTGGTTACCCGCCGCCTCCCCCAACCTGGAATATTACAGAATATCATGGAAAACTTTTGATGATCTCCAATCTTCATTTCAGATTCATCAAAATCAACCTACGCCCACATTAACTTCATTGCGGTGTTAATGTAAGCCGATCTGGGACACTTAATAAACTTTAAACATCATTGGAATTCGCAATAGGATCGGTGCCGAGGGAGCGCCGCACTGTGGGGAAGGTCGGTGCCGAGGGAGCGCCGCACTGCGGGGAGGGTCGGTGCCGAGGGAGCGCCGCACTGCGGGGAGGGTCGGTGCCGAGGGAGCGCCGCACTGCGGGGAGGGTCGGTGCCGAGGGAGCGCCGCACTGCGGGGAGGGTCGGTGCCGAGGGAGCGCGCATGACGGGACCGTTGGGGATGAGGGAGAGCCGCACTTCGGGGGTCAGTGCCGAGGGAGAGCCGCACTGTGGGGAGGGACGGTGCCGAGGGAGAGCCGCACTGTCGGAGGGTTGGTGCCGAGGGAGCGCCGCACTGCGGGAGGGGGTCGGTGCCGAGCGAGCGCCGCACTGCGGGAGGGTCGGTGCCGAGCGAGCGCCGCACTGCAGGAGCGTCGGGGATGAGGGAGCGCCGCACTGCGGGGAGCGTCAGGGATGAGGGAGCGCCACATCCTCTGGGATGCCCCCACCCTTCCTCCAAGCTTGGCAGAGAGTCACCGCGGCCTTTTCTTCGTACAAAACCTCCAGCAAGCCAAACCACCGTCAACGGACAAAAGCTTCGCGGTGACGCAAGATCAGTGGGGGGAGGGGGGAGGGTGCGGGAAGGAGGGAGGGCGTAGCAAAGAACGGGTTAGTCGATTAGTTCAGCCCCTTCAAGAACAAAGACACAGCAGCACCCATGTTTGGAAAATACGTTTAATAAAGTTTCACTGAAATTATTAAGGAGGTCTGGAAACACTTCACAGAAGTTTGGCCACAACAGTGCAAAGGTCTAGTCGCTCTCTCGGAGGGATCGGTTACGTGTGCGCTGGTTCCCACATCTTGAATTGGAGTTAGAGAAGGAAGTGAGGTAAAGGGGGAGGGACGGTGAGAGAGAGAAAGGGAGAGGGGTAGAGGTGGGCAGTTTAGTACCTAGAAATGAGGGCGTGGAGTGCACACAAGATAGCGCACTTTTGCCAGTTACCTGTCTGTTCCACCGCCTGGTTGAAAGCTCCCCGCTTGGTGGGCGCTGCTCGCTCGGGGGCCAGAGGGGGGCCCTCCGTCGCCCTCCTGTCCGTCCCTCCCTCCTCCGGAAAGGGTGACGTCGAGCGGGGGGCCCCCCCCTCCGCGCCGGGGGCCTCCGTCCGTCCGCCCCGGGGCTCTCCGTTTCCCGGGGGGGGCCGCCCCCCGCTGGTGGGGGCCGGGGGCCGCAGGTCGGAGGTCGGGCCCCCGGCCGGGGAGGGGGTGCGGCGGCCCGGAGGCTCGCTCCGCGGGCGGGGGGAGGTCGCCCCCTCTTCCGACCGCTGGCCGCCGCCGTCGTCGTCGCTCTCCTCCTCTGCGGGGACGTCGGGGGGGGGTCCCTTCGGCTGGTCCCGCGGCGGAACGGGGGGGGCACGTGCCGGATCGCCCTCTCCCGCCTCGGGGGGCCCCCCGCCTCCGAGGAACAGCTCGTTGACGTATCCCGTCGGTTCTGGACTCTCCCCTGGGAACAGAGAATGAAGCAGTTGCGAGTTGGATTGTCTGGGAGTGGTGGGAGGGGTGGGGGGTGGTGGGGGTGTGGGGGGGGGTTGTGGGGGGTGGTGGGGGGGTGGTGGGGGAGTGGGTGGGGGGAGGGGTGGGGGGAGTGGGTGGGGGGAGTGGGTGGGAGTGAGTGGTGGAGTGAGTGGGGGTGGGTGGGGGGAGTGAGTGGGGGGGGGGAGTGGGGTGGGGGGGGTGTGTGGGGGGTGGGGTGGGGTGTGGGGGGGGGTGGGGTGGGGGGTGGGGTTGGGGGGTGGGGGGGGGGGCGGGGGGGGTGGGGGTGGGGGGGGTGTGGGGTGGGGTGGGTGGGGTGGGGGGGAGGTCCGAAGAGGGGTGGTTTGGGGGAGGGGTGGGGAAATCAGTGCGGGAACGAGGGGGGGGTGGGAGTGAGGTCCCGGGGAGAGAGAAGTTCAGTACAAAATTGGAAGGTCCAACCCGGGGATCGAAATCGGACCCCACTCCCCTGCCCAATTGGCCTTTTACGTGGGAACCTGGGGTCTCTGCGGGAGCCGTGCGCTCCCCCCCCCCACCCCCCCACCCCCCCACACCCCCACCCTCCAGGAGTCAGTTCGGACAGAGATAGCCCTGCCCCGGTCAAATTGGACTCCCAGACAAAAATGGCGCCCTCTCGGAGGGGGAGAGAGAAACGGGATTGGCCGCTTCCTAGGGCAAATGTCAGAAGGAGGGGGATGTTCTTGAGGGGGAGGGAGTAGAGCAATAGAGACACCCCACCCCAAACACCATTCCGCCACCCCCACCCCCCCCACAAAGTATGGATCCGCCATTACCGGTGGGAACAGATTCCAGAAATTTCAGCCATTTCCCACCTCCCCCCAACCTCCAGCCAATCAGAACTCCTGAAAGGGGAGGAAGGGGGGGAGGGGCGTCCCGGGATGAGGTTCGGAGCAGAGGTAGGCCACTCGGTCCATCGAGGGAGCCTGTACCGCACTCCCCAAGGAGGTGGTGCAACGTTCCCTGGGCCGCTCCCACATGGTGAGGGAGGGAGAAAGGGGCGGGAGAGGACGCCTCGCTCACTCGTTAGGCCCCCGGTTGGGCACAGGATGATCCCAAAATGTAGAGAAACGCAGCAACTGGAGGTCAGAGAGAGGGGGAGGATGACAGAGTCTTGGAGGTTGGGTTAGAGTTTGGTGTTAGCTTCTAGGAGGGAGAGCAAAGGACATGTCCCCCACCTTGTCCACTCCTAACCAATCACAACACGCCCCGAAAACGCCACAGGAGCAGAACGAGGCCCATCGGGTCCGGGTCCGCCCCCGCCCCCCCCCTCCCCCCCCCCCCCCCCCCACCGATTCAATCATGGCTGATGTTTCTCTCACTCTCCCATTCTCCCTGCCTTTTCCCATCCTCAATCCCCTCTTTGGAAACTCAATTCACAGCAGGCTGTTCGGCCCCTCCACTCTGTGCTGGTGTCTCCTGCCCCCTCCATGAGCCTCCTCCCATCCCCTCGCTCCATCTGACCCCGGGTGGGCATTGGACAAGAGAGCAGGATCTAGGAGTGGAGGCATGTGGGAGGGCGAAACGGGTAGATGGATGGGGGGTGGGGGGGAGGTTTGACGGTGACACAGTGGGTTAGCACTGCTGTCTCACAGCGCCAAGGACCCGGGTTCGATTCCCCAGCAGCACGGTGACACAGTGGGTTAGCGCTGCTGTCTCACAGCGCCAGGGACCCGGGTTCGATTCCCAGCAGCACGGTGACACAGTGGGTTAGCGCTGCTGTCTCACAGAGCAAGGACCCGGGTTCGATTCCCCAGCAGCACGGTGACACAGTGGGTTAGCACTGCTGTCTCACAGCGCAAGACCCGGGTTCGATTCCCCAGCAGCACAGGTGACACAGTGGGTTAGCGCTGCTGTCTCACAGCGCCAGGGACCCGGGTTCGATTCCCCAGCAGCACGGTGACACAGTGGGTTAGCGCTGCTGTCTCACAGGGACCCGGGTTCGATTCCCCAGCAGCACGGTGACACAGTGGGTTAGCGCTGCTGTCTCACAGCGACAGGGACCCGGGTTCGATTCCCAGCTCAGGTCACTGTCTGTGTCGAGTCTGCACCTTCTCCCCATGTCTGCATGGGTTTCCTCCGGATGCTCTGGCTTCCTCCCAAAGGTTAGGGTGGATTGGCCGTGCTAAATTGTCCCTTAGTGTCCAAAGATGTGCAGGTTAGGGTGGATTGGCCATGTTAAATGTATGGGTTTGGGGTGGGGGGAGGGATAGGGCCTGGTTAAGGAGCTCTGTTGGAGAGTCTGTGCAGATTCGATGGGCCGAATGGCTTCCTTCTGCACTGCCGGCGGCTCTGCGGCCTCAGGCTGGCCACGCTCTCTGGGCAGTGGCTGTTTGTGGGATCCTACTGTGCCCCATCGGCCGCAAAGTATTCTGGGACGGCCACGTGGGTGGCAGAAGGTGCTACACAAACGCAATTCCTTTGAGTCTCGAATCACTCACCTGTGGGCTGGTGTGGCTCCGGCCTCATGGGTGCCTCCGTCTCCCGCTCCTCCTGGGTCGCTTGGCCTGGGAATCCGGGCGGGAATGCCGAATCCTTCCTCCGCGGCGGGGGCCCGCGCCCCAAGGGGCTCCGGAATTTCGTCCTGGCGACAGCCTCCTCTTCCTGGGTCCCCGGCCCCCCGCCGTGAGTCTCCTGGCCACCCCGCCCCGCGCCGGGGGGTCCTGTGACCGGCCGGCGCCCGTGGTGGTCCCGGGGGGCGCCGGGCGAGCGAGGGGCTCCCACTGTCTCAGCGGGGGGTGGCAGCAGCTGCGCCGTTCCGGGGGTGGGTGCCGGGGTGGGGGCCCCCGGGTTGCCGGCGGGAGTCAGCCCGCCCGCCTCAGAGGTGGCGACGTTACCTTTGACCTCCTCGGCGGCCTCAGTCCGCGGCTCCCCCAGTGATGCCCCCTCGGTGATGCCTTGCCCCTCCTGCCTGTGGTCCTGGTACTCCGCATCCGTCGCAAAATAGTCGAAGGGAAAATTGGTGTAGGAATCTTCCGCCTCTGCGCACGGTGGGGAGGGGGGGGGGGGGTTGAAGGAACAGGATGTCAGAGAGTGGCCTCGCCAAGGTGACACCGTCCCCACCCACCCATCCCAAACCCCCTCAGAATCCCAATCCCTCAAAGCCCCCTCCCGAGCTGATGAGAGGGTCGATGTACTGAGTGTCGGGGCAGAGGGATACTCCCACCGCCACCCCCCCCCCGCTCTCACCCACAATCCCTTCTTACTGACCCCCACCCCACAAGAAAACCCTGCCTGTTGCTGCGAGAGGCCATTCTGCCCCTCTCTCCAGCCTGTTACACGGGGACAGGAGGAGGGCCGATACAACCCCCTCGATGAGGAGAGGTTGGAGAAACTCAGTTTGTTTTCTCTGGAGCGACGGAGGCTCTCTGGAGGGGGGGGGGGGGGTGGTGGGGGTGACCTGATAGAAGTCGACAAAATTACGAGGGACAGAGTGGACAGTCAGAAGCTTTTCCGCCTCGGGTGGAAGAGTCACTTACTTGGGGGGGGCGGGGCGGGGCGGGGGGGGAAGGGTTTAAGGTGCGAGGGCAAGGTTTAAAAGATGTACAAAGCAAATTTTTTTTTACACAGACGGTGGTGGGTGCCTGGAACTCGCTGCCGGGGGGAGGGAGCGGATACGATAGTGAGCTTTAAGGGACATGTGCATACGTGAACAGAAGATAGAACCCCTACAGTGCAGAAGGAGGCCCTTCAGCCCATCCCGTCTGCACCGACCACAATCCGAGCAGACCCTACCCCCATATCCCTGTGTATTATACACCCACTAACCCCCCCCTAACCTACACGTCCCTGGGCACTAAAAGGGGCAATTTCTCAGCACGGCCGATCCACCCTAACCCGCGCACGCTTTTGCGCCGTGGGAGGAAACCCACGCAGACACGGGGAGGATGTGCAGACGGCCGGGAACGGAACCCGGGACCCCGGGGCAGCAGTGCTAACCCGCTGTGCTCCCCACGGGAATAGGATGGGAATAGAGGGATATGGAGGCCGGAAGGGTAGGGGGGTTAGTTCAGACAGTGTGGGGGGGGGGGGGCAGCAGGGGGGGCCGAAGGGCCTGTTCCTGTGCTGTCCCTGTCTCAGTGAGCTGAAATGCTTCAAAGGAGTTCAAATTGGAGATGCATAACACAGGATATATATATATATATATAAAAAACACAGCACACCCCACATCCCCACCAACGCCCCTCTTCCGGAAGGCGTCCGATTTAATCGCGCCCCTCCAACTTCACCCCGACGGGCTGTGTAAGTTCTGAAAGAACGTAGGAAGTGGGGTTTTGGTTGGGGGGGCGCGTGGGGAAGGTTACGGAAGCACAGGAACTTGGATTTCTAAAAAAATCCACGTTCTGCAAGGCAGAAGAGGAAAAAAGTAACAAACTTCGTCCGCTTTGGAAATTCCTCCCTGCCCGTAGCTAGGGCCATGCCAACCGTCGCCCCTGGCAACCCACTGCCCATTCCGAACCATGCCCCCATCCCCCCGCACCAGCCCCCGGCCATTAACTCACCACCACCCGTGGCCTGACAACCCATTCCAGACCCCACTTCCGATTCCTCAGTGGGAAGGGAAACTAGTCGAGAAATTAGTCCAGATCACCAACAGTCTCTCCTGGAACCACCCCCCGTTCCCGCAACCCCCCAAAACCCCCCACCGGAAGTGCCGATACCACAGTTAGCTAAGCAGCACCCCCCAAATACCCCACCGACCTTCTTAAAACAGTTAGCGCTGCTGCCCCACAGGGACCCGGATTCGATTCCCGCCTTGGGTCACTGTCTGGGGTGGAGTCTGCACGTTCTCCCCGTGTCTGCGTGGGTTTCCTCTGGGGGCTCCGGTTTCCTCCCACAGTCCGAAAGATGTGTAGGTTAGGGTGGATTGGCCATGCTAAATTGCCCCTTAGTGTCCAAAGATGTGCAGATTAGGGTGGATTGGCCATGCTAAATTGTCCCTTGTGTCCAAAGATGTGTAGGTTAGGGTGGATTGGCCGTGCTAAATTGCCCCTTAGTGTCCAAAGATGGCGGGTTAGGGTGGATGGCCGTGCTAAATTGTCCCTTAGTGTCCAAAGATGTGCAGGTTAGGTGGATTGGCCGTGCTAAATTGTCCCCTTAGATGCCAAAGATGTGTTGTTAGGGGATTGGCCGTGCTAAATTGCCCCTTAGTGTCCAAAGATGTGCAGGTTAGGGTGGATTGGCCGTGCTAAATTGCCCCTTAGTGTCCAAAGATGTGTAGGTTAGGGTGGATTGGCCGTTGCTAAATTGTCCCTTAGTGTCCAAAGATGTGCGGGTGAGGGTGGATTGACCATGCTAAATTGCTCCTTAGAATCAGGGGGATTAGCAGGGTAAATATGTGGGGTATGGGGCCTGGGTGGGATTGTGTGCAGGCCTGATGGGCTGAATGGCCTCCTCCTGCACTGTGGGGATTCGACACTGTGCATGACAGCCCAAGGCCCAACCCCGAGCGGTCACCTAGAAAGCAGAAGGCAGCGTGCAGCGAGGTGGGGTCCAGGAAGCCGGTTTGGTTGCGGAAGGCGTAAACAGTCTTGACCCCGGGCACCTTGCCCCCGCAGCGTTCTCTGGGGGTGACGATGGGGTAACGCACGCTGCCATCCAAGAGCCAGCCGGGAGTGCAGTAATCCAGCCCCTCGCTCCAGGCTGCGTAGAGTTCTCCAGTAGTGGCCAGCCGGCTCCCAATCTCCTCGCAGAGGTGCATGGCCTCCTCAAAGCTCAGCTCGTCCGACGCGCTGGCTAAGACGGCCCCTGGGGGGTTGGGGGGGGGGTTGGTGTATAGAGAGACAGAGAGGCACGGGTTAGACACGGGCACCGTCCATCTCTGGACAAAGAAAATTACAGCACAGAACGGGCCCTTCGGCCCCTCCAACCTGCACCGACCCTCCCACAGTGCGGCGCTCCCTCGGCACCGACACTCCCACAGTGCGGCGCTCCCTCGGCACCGACACTCCCGCGGCTGCGGCGCTCCTCAGCACCGACCCTCCCACCGTGCGGCTCTCCCTCGCACCGACCCTCCCACAGTGCGGCGCTCCCTCGGCACCGACCCTCCCCACAGTGCGGCACTCTCTCAGCACCGACCCTCCCACAGTGCGGCGCTCCCTCAGCACCGACCCTCCCCACAGTGCGGCGCTCCCTCAGCACCGACCCTCCCTCAGCACCGGCCCTCCCACAGCACCGACCCTCCCACAGTGCGGCACTCCCTCAGCACCGACCCTCCCACAGTGCGGCGCTCCCTCAGCACCGACCCTCCCCACAGTGCGGCGCTCCCTCAGCACCGACCCTCCCACAGTGCGGCGCTCCCTCAGCACCGACCCTCCCCACAGTGCGGCGCTCCCTCAGCACCGACCCTCCCACAGTGCGGCGCTCCCCCTCAGCACCGACCCTCCCTGCAGTGCGGCGCTCCTTGGTAATTCAGGGTGAGAGAGTCAGAAAGAGACAATGGGTCAAAAAGAGGGGTGCGGAGAGAGAGAAAACAAAGAACAAAACAGCACGGGGGAAACAGGCCCTTCGGCCCAACGAGCCCGTGCCGGCCACCTCGATGTTCCCACCTCTACCGCGATCCCTGTCCATGTTTATAGATCTATGGATTAAAAACCAAATTTGAGACAATTTAGGGAGAATTTGTTTTGCCAATTAGCCTAAGAGCACATCTTTGGGATGTGGGAGGAAACCGGAGCTCCTGGAGAAAACCCACGCAGAGAGAGGGGAGAGGCGCAGAGGCGGCGGGCAGAGGCGCAGAGGGCGGCGGGGGCAGAGGCGCAGAGGGCGGCGGGGGCAGAGGCGCAGAGGGCGCGGGGGCAGAGGCGCAACCAACCCACCACACCCAACCAAGGCGAGAGGGCGGAGGGGGGCAGAGGCGCAGAGGGCGGCGGGGGGCAGAGGGCAGAGGGCGGCGGGGGGCAGAGGCGCAGAGGGCGCGGGGGGCAGAGGAGCAGACCCCCAACAAACCCCAACCAAACCCACACCCAACACAACCCAACACCACACCCCCCACAACCCAAACAACCCCACCACCACCAACAAACCCACAACCAAACAACCAACCCCCCACACAACCACACCCCCCCACAAAAACACCCACACACCCACCAACCCCACAACCAACCCACCCCACAACCCAACCCCAACACACCACCCCCCCAACACACACCACAACACACAACCACACACCACCCCCCACCAACACACCCACAACACCCCACCCACCACCAACACACCACCCACCCCCACACCAACCCCCACCCACCCCCCACCCAAACACAAACCCCAACCAACCACAACCACACACAACCCAAACCCAACCAACCACCCACAACCAAACCAACAACAACCACCCCACCCCAAAAACCCAACCCCCCAACCACAACCCAAAACCCAAAACACAACACACACCAAACAACCCCACAACCCACAACACCACCACCACCACCACCCCCCCAACCCCACCCCCCCCCCCACCCCACCACACCAACCCAACCAACAACCCCCCACCACAACAACAAACACCCCCCCCCCACCACACCAAAACCCACACCCCCCCCAAACCACCACCCACAACCAACCCAAACAACCCCACCCACAACACCACAAACCCCAAACCCAACCAACCCCCCCCACCCAAACAAAAACACCCCCCCACACAACCACAACACCACCCCCACACCACACCCCAACCCCAACACACAACCCACCCACCAAACCACAACCACACACCAACCCAACACAACAACAAACCCCCCACCCCCCCCACCCCAAAACCAACCACAACCCCAAACACAACACCACACAACCCACACCCCACAAAACAACAACACCACCCACCAACCACCACAAGCGGCGGGGGCAGAGGCGCAGAGGGCGGCGGGGGGAGAGGCGCAGAGGCGGCGGGGGGCAGAGGCGCAGAGGGCGGCGGGGGGCAGAGGCGCAGAGGGCGGCGGGGGGCAGAGGCGCAGAGAGAGGGAGAGACAGGGCTTTTGAGAGGGAGGAGCAGGGTTTCGGGAGGGAATTTCAGGCCTTCACACACCAACCCCCCCCCCTCCTGCTGCTGAAGGTTGGGTGCCAATGGTGGAGGGTGTGTGGAGGGTGGTGGAGGGGAGTGTACGGAGAGGTGGTGAGAAACCAGCACGTACCTCCCGGATCCTCGATATAGCAGTAGACATCGTACTTATCCTCAGGGTCTTGTATCCCGTAGTTCCGAACCCCAGGAAATCCATCCATGTCACCATAGCAACCCTCCCGCGGGGTCTGGATGGGGTACCTGGTGTTGAAAGGACAGCAAGTATCTGAGTGCAGGCACCGGGGCAGAGGGTTCAACCTTCCACCGCCAACCCATCCGTCCCCCAGCACCAATCAACCAGGTACAGGGCTCACAGGGCACACGGCACACCGGGGTCAGGATTATACAGGGGATTGGGGTGGGGGGGGGAGGGAGACGCTGAAGATCAAGAGGGAGGGGCTGGGTGTGGCCGATGGGGTGTGGAGGGTGGGCAGGGGTGTCTGCGGGATAGGAGGGGGGGGGTGGTGGTGTCGGTGGATGGGGGGGGGGGTGCGAGCATGTCAGGGGGGCACGAGGGGGGTGGCCAAGGGTGGCTGGGGGCATGGGCGGTGAGGGTGTCGGGGAGGATGGCCGAGGGGGTGAGGGGTCGGGCGAGGGTGTTAGGGGAGTGCAAGGATCTCGGGGTGAGGGCGAGAGTATCTGGGACGGGGCGGGAGGTGCCGGGGACGCCGAGGGAATGGAGGCAGTGAGGGTTGAAGGACTGAGGATGAAGGGGTGAGGGGTCGGACGGCAGAGGGGGTGAGGAGTCGGGGGGCGGAGGGGTTGGATGGTGGAGGGGATGGGATGAGGGGGGGGGGTGAGGGGTGAGGTGGCGGCCGGTTGGTTATAAACTCACCGGACAGTTTGGTCAGAGAGCCACCCGGCATCGCACTGTTCGTAACCGCTGGCGTATGCCGTCTCCAGCTGCTCTGGGGTGGCAATCTGGGCACTGATCTCCTGGCACACCTGCTGTGCCCGGCTAAAATTGAAGGCGTATCGGGTCGATGTTTCACGGTAATGAAACACCACACCTGGAAGAGAAACCAGTCACTCAGACAAGACAGACCTCCCTCGGCACCGACCCTCCCTCGGCACCGACCCTCCCGCAGTGCGGCGCTCCCTCGGCACCGACCCTCCCCGCAGTGCGGCGCTCCCTCGGCACCGACCCTCCCCGCAGTGCGGCGCTCCCTCGGCACCGACCCTCCCCGCAGTGCGGCGCTCCCTCGGCACCGACCCTCCCGCAGTGCGGCGCTCCTCGGCACCGACCCTCCCGCAGTGCGGCGCTCCCTCGGCACCGACCCTCCCGCAGTGCGGCGCTCCCTCGGCACCGACCCTCCCGCAGTGCGGCGCTCCCTCGGCACCGACCCTCCCGCAGC
>JAGIQG010000317.1:0-40123 GCA_024679065.1 Sphyrna mokarran
TTCTGAGACTGTGCCCTCTAGTCCTAGACTTTCCTAGTCTAGGAAACGTCCACTCAGCATTTACCCTGTCAAGTCCCTTAAGAATCTGATATGCTTCAATAAGATCACCTCTCATTCTTCTAAACTCCAATCAGGAGAGTCCCAACCTGTTTAACCTTTCCTCATAAAACAATCCCTCCATAACAGGGATAATCCTTGAGAATCGATCCTGAACTGCCTTCAAGGAAATAATATTTTTTCCTTAAATAAGGAGACCAAAACTGCTCACAGTCCTCCAGGTATGGTCTCGCCAGTACCTTGTACAGTTGCAACAAAACTTCCAGGGAAGTTGATATTGGAAAACAATGAATCACAATACTTTTGAAGAAGTATTGTATCGAGTTTCACATTAATAAAGTGACTTCCCAACGACACGAGTAAAGCTGGCTATGGTAAGTTCCCCCTTAATGTCAGGGTTTAGCAGGGTAAATACATGGGGCAATGGGGATAGGGCCGAGGTGGGATTGTTGGTGGTGTGGGCTTTAAGGCCAAATGGCCTCCTTCGGCATTGTAGAGATTCTTTGATTGCTTGAGGCTAAGGATTTGGGGATGTTACTGAGATTGACATAGTTGATTTTGGTGATGTGGATATGTGGTGTAAAAATTTGAATTTCTATCCTGTACTGATAGTAATGACTTTTTACGGTATGTCAGAAGGTGAGGATTTACAGAATGAAAATCAAAAGAAATGTCACCTGAACATCTGACAGAGTCACTCAGTATCATCCAGAGGAAGAAATATTTCTCTGCTCTGTTCATTCATTCTGTCTCTGGAGTTGATGATAAAAAAGGCAGCTGTCATTACACGGAGCGGCCGCTGGATGGTGCAGTGAGTCCATCACTGAAGGCTCTTGAGTTCAGACAGTCTGGGGGTAAAATCCCTGTCTGGGGGTAAAATCCCTGTCTGGGGGTAAAATCCCTGTCTGGGGAAAGGAGGAGGGAAAGGGGAAAATACAGCAATGGACTTTACAGAAAGGAGTTCAGCAGAGTCTGAGAACTGAAATACAGACCACAATTGTCTCCCTTACAGGTGAGGAAATGATCAACTAAAGAACATTTTGCTGATAGTTGGCTGAGAGCAGATATTGGATTTGTGTTAGACAAACATGTTAATAACCAGCTGAAGGCAATCTCCGAAATTCAACCCATCATTGGGGTCGGTAAAAGAGAGATCCAATAATGAAGCAGATATTACTGATGCGGGACATTAATGTTGGAGTTTTTAATCAGTGGAACATTGAGAGATTTTCCCAATCCATTCTGCCAGTTTGAAATGTGAGTGAACTGAAGCATCTCACCTTCACCAGAGCGACTGCAGTGCTGGAGAAAATGCTGAGGAAGAACAGGTCCATGAATGGGGTTGTCCAGATGTTGCTGTGTCCTCATTGTGGTCAATCCAGATGTGGACTGTGAAATCTCTGGGTGGCAGAGGCGAGGAAATAGAATTAGATTGTTTCATGTCACCAGCATATCGAAATGTTGCTTTGTATATTCTCATTTCTCCTTCCTAGGCTGTTAATTCATTCTCTAATTGAAATTTTCATATCTATCTACCATTGAGTTCCTGACACTCAGTAACAGATCTCTGGAACTGTTTTCATCCGTGTTCTTTTCTACATTCCTCGTCCAGTCGATATTGGAAAATATGAACAAGTTTTCTTCAGCATCAGTTCATTTTCTGACAATTTTATTCTTGAAGATACTATGATTTGTTTTGAGGGGGATTTGCTGATCTGTTTCTTTGTAAACTATGAATGTTGTTATTTAAGAACTGGAATGCGAGTTCCCATCTTGTTTGTATATTTGTGTTGGAAACGCTTGTCACTGCAATCTGTTTCTCATTAAGAATATTGCTCAGTGTATTTGTTGAGTTATTTTGTTATTGAACTAATTGTTGGAGAATATGGCTTTTAAAAAAAATTGCTTGAATTGTAGTTCCGTCAATAGCCTGACCCTTGTGCTTGTTTCGAGTTTTTCTATTTGCACATCTCCGCTTTGTATCTTTACTTGTTTATGAGTTCATGTATATTTTGTTTAAATGTGCAACCGTGGGTCTGTGTGTTTTAATCCAGCTCCCAAAGAGTTTGAAATCCTGCATCTGTCTCTCTGGTTGAAGACACATTTACAGCACTTATCAGACAGAAACTTCATCTCATTCTTTCCCTCCCCTCCCCCAGCAGGTGCTTCTAATGTTCCAAAAAAAAATCGAAACGCTTGCTTTTGCATCTCTGGTGTCTGGTGAGTCATTAAGCGCAGGGAACACACTTTCTGTCAGGGAGACTAGTTTGGTAACTGCATGAGATTATGGGAAAAGGGCCTGAGTGGGATTGTGATCGGTGCAGACTCGATGGGCCAAATGGCCTCCTGCTGCACTGTAAGATTCTATGATTCTCTGATTTTTAGCAACTTCTCAGCCATCTTTATGCTCATTTACATTCCCTTCATCCCATTCCACCCCACAGTATAAATCTTTTCTGATTCCCTTTGTCCTTAGCTCTGACATAGGCTCGTCCAGACTGGAAACATTGCCTCTATTCTCTTCCCCCAGGAGCTGTCAGACCTGCTGAGATTTTCCAGCATTGTCTGCTTTAGCTCCGCCCACTGACCGCGCATGCGCTCTGCTCCACGCTGAACAAACATGGCGGCCGCAGCCCTGGGCCGGATCCCGGATAAAATCCCCGCAAACCCGGGAGCCGCAGGCTCTGATTTCGGCCTTCCGGTCTACAGCGGGTGTTTGTGAAGCCCCCGCTCCCTTCCCACCCCAGCTCCCGGCTCCATTTCTCCCTCCGCCCCACTGATTCTCACCCGCTAAAACAAACCGCTCCCGCACTCGCAGGGCTCCGAGGGAAGTGACACTGCGCATGCTCCAGAGGCAGCACCGCGCCTGCGTACTGGCCTCCTGTGGAGTGAATAGGGCACTTTCACACCCGCATGGAATGCTGGGTGATAACTGCCCCACTGAAATCTCACAGAATTAAGACAAAATAGTTAACATTTAAAATAAATTAACAAAATATTACGAATTGGTGATCTTCTGTGCTCCATTTCTGGAAGTTCTGCTGTGCCTCACACAGAAGTATGAAAGCTTTTATACCGTTTCCCCCTCACTCCTTCCACTCCCACAATCGGAGCATTTAAAAGGGCTCTTCTTGGTATGAGTCAATTTGTGATTCAGCAGGTTGTATAACTGAGTGAATCCCTTCCCACACACCGAGCAGGTGAACGGCCTCTCCCCAGTGTGACTGCGTCAATGAATTTCCAAATCAGATGGAACTTTGAATCGCTTCTCACAGTCTCCACATTTCCACGGTTTCTCCATGGTGTGGATGTCCATGTTACACTCCAGCTTAAACAATCAGTTAAATTTCACACAGAACACAGGTATAGTCTCACCTCATTGTGAATATCTCCCATTAAAGCTCTTTCCACACTCAGTGCACTGGAACACTCTCACTCAGGGTGTGTGTGTGTGTGTGTGTGTGTGTGTGTGTGTGTCGCTCAATGCTTTTCCAGTCACACTGATGTTTAAAGTCTTCGAAAGCAGATAGAGCAGAAAAATATTTCTTCTTCTACAGTCAAAGTTTGACGATACTGAGTGACTCTGTCAGATGGTAAGGTGATATTTTTTTGATTTTCATTCTGTAAATCCTCACCTTCTGATGTTCTGTAAACAGGTTTGAAAAAAATCATTACTGTCAGTATAGGATAGAAATTCAAAGCAGACAATTCTAATTCCTCTGGAAAATCTTTCCTCTCTCATTCCCCAAAAGCTGTGAATCTCCATCTCACACACTCCCCCTCCATTCTCACTCTGCTGTATGTAATATTCACCCTCCTAATTCTCCTGAAGGTGCTGATTGAGGCTGATTGATAGATCCATGCTCACTGCTTCCTGTCCTGGAGTGGTGATGCTGGGATTGGACTGGGATAAACACAGTAAGAAGTCTCGCAACACCAGGTTGAAGTCCAACAAGTTTATTTGAGAGTAAACCTGGGTCCCTCGTGTTGTGAGACAGAAGTGCTGACCACTGAGCCACCTTGTGTCACATAAGAACATAAGAAATAGGAACAGGAGTAGACCATCTAGCCCTGCAAATCCTCTACTTCTAAAACTCTGTGACACTGAGTGTGAAACAGAAAAAAAGTGAAAGAGAATCCACAAAAACACAAAGACAGGTTCTGAAACTGAGCTGAATGGATCTGGTGATTTGTGGGGTTGGCACAAGGGAAAAATGAATGTAAAAATCGCTGGAGTATCATAAAAACCCACTGATTCACTGATGTCTGGCAAGGAAAGTACTGAATATCACCCATTCAATAGGATCATGGATGATTTGACATTTCTCATGTTCACTTTCATAATCTTTCCCTGTAACCCTTGATTTCCTTCCTGATCAAAAATATACACAAAGTTCCTGCCCCCACAGCTCTCTGTGACAAGGAGTTGCAAAGACTCTCAACCCTCTGGGAGAAGAAATTGCTCCTGATCTGTGTATTAAATTAGCAACTTTTGTTCTGAGACTGTGCCCTCTAGTCCTAGACTTTCCTATGAGAGGAAACGTGCACTCAGCATTTACCCTGTCAAGTCCCTTAAGAATCTGATATGCTTCAATAAGATCACCTCTCATTCTTCTAAACTCCAATCAGGAGAGTTCCAACCTGTTTAACCTTTCCTCATAAAACAATCCCACCATAACAGGGAAAGTCCTTGAGAATCTATCCTGAACTGCCTTCAAGGAAATAATATTTTTCCTTAAATAAGGAGACCAAAACTGCTCACAGTCCTCCAGATATGGTCTCGCCAGTACCTTGTACAGTTGCAACAAAACTTCCAGGGAAGTTGATATTGGAAAACAATGAATCACAGTACTTTCGAAGAAGTATTGTATCGAGTTTCACATTAATAAAGTGACTTCCCAACGACACGAGTAAAGCTGGCTATGGTAAGTTCCCCCTTAATGTCAGGGTTTAGCAGGGTAAATACATGGGGCAATGGGGATAGGGCCTAGGTGGGATTGTTGTTGGGCCAAATGGCCTCCTTCGGCACTGTAGAGATTCTTTGATTGATTGAGGCTAAGGATTTGGGGATGTTACTGAGATTGACATAGTTGCTTTGGTGATGTTGTGGATATGTGGTGTAAAAATTTGAATTTCTATCCTGTACTGATAGTAATGACTTTTTACGGGATATCACAAGGTGAGGATTTACAGAATGAAAATCAAAAGAAATGTCACCTTAACATCTGACAGAGTCACTCAGTATCATCCAGAGGAAGAAATATTTCTCTGCTCTGTTCATTCATTCTGTCTCTGGAGTTGATGATAAAAAAAGGCAGCTGTCATTACACGGAGCGGCCGCTGGATGGTGCAGTGAGTCCATCACTGAAGGCTCTTGAGCTCAGGCAGTCTGGGGGTAAAATCCCTGTCTGGGGGTAAAATCCCTGTCTGGGGGTAAAATCCCTGTCTGGGGGTAAAATCCCTGTCTGGGGGTAAAATCCCTGGCTGGGGAAAGGAGGAGGGAAAGGGGAAAATACAGCAAGGGACTTTACAGAAAGGAGTTCAGCAGAGTCTGAGAACTGAAATACAGACCACAATTGTCTCCCTTACAGGTGAGGAAATGTTCAACTAAAGAACATTTTGCTGATAGTTGGCCGAGAGCAGATATTGGATTTGTGTTAGACAAACATGTTAATAACCAGCTGAAGGCAATCTCCGAAATTCAACCCAATATTGGGGTCGGTAAAAGAGAGATCCAATAATGAAGCAGATATTAATGATGCGGGACATTAATGTTGGAGTTTTTAATCAGTGGAACATTGAGAGATTTTCCCAATCCATTCTGCCAGTTTGAAATGTGAGTGAACTGAACCATCTCACCTTCAGCAGAGCGACTGCAGTGCTGGAGAAAATGCTGAGGAAGAACAGGTCCATGAATGGGGTTGTCCAGATGTTGCTGTGTCCTCATTGTGGTCAATCCAGATGTGGACTGTAAAATCTCTGGGTGGCAGAGGCGAGGAAATAGAATTAGATTGTTTCATGTCACCAGCATATCGAAATGTTGCTCTGTATATTCTCATTTCTCCTTCCTAGGCTGTTAATTCATTCTCTAATTTAATTTTCATATCTATCTACCATTGAGTTCCTGACACTCAGGAACAGATCTCTGGAACTGTTTTCATCCGTGTTCTTTTCTACATTCCTCGTCCAGTCGATATTGGAAAATATGAACAATTTTTCTTCAGCATCAGTTCATTTTCTGACAATTTTATTTTTGAAGATACTATGATTTGTTTTGAGGGGGATTTGCTGATCTGTTTCTTTGTAAACTATGAATGTTGTTATTTAAGAACTCGAATGCGAGTTCCCATCTTGTTTGTATATTTGTGTTGGAAACGCTTGTCACTTCAATCTGTTTCTCATTAAGAATATTGCTCAGTGTATTTGTTCAGTTATTTTGTTATTGAACTAATTGTTGGAGAATATGGCTTTTAAAAAAAATTGCTTGAATTGTAGTTCCGTCAATAGCCTGACCCTTGTGCTTGTTTGGAGTTTGTTTATTTGCACATCTGCGCTTTATATCTTGTTTATACGTTCATGTATATTTTGTTTAAATGTGCAATCGTGGGTCTGTGTGTTTTAATCCAGCTCCCGGAGAGTTTAAAATCCTGCATCTGTCTCTCTGGTTGAAGACACAAATACAGCACTTATCAGACAGAAACTTCATCTCATTCTTTCCCTCCCCTCCCCCAGCAAGTGCTTCTAATGTTCAAAACAAAATCGAAACGCTTGCTTTTGCAGCTCTGGTGTCTGGTGAGTCATTAAGCACAGGGAACACACACACATTCAGATACCCGGACAGACAACAACAGACAGATTCCATTGTAAATCAGAAGTGGGATTGGTAAATGAGGCAACGAATAACTTTGCAAGAAATTGTTTCAGTTGAAGCAAATGAAGGAAAAGGGAACTTGGCAAGAATCAACAAAGGGAGCAAACCTGTAGCAGATGGTGAACAAGTTGTACAATCCGTATTCAGAGCTCTCTGACAGTGCAGAGCTGCGAGTTCCTTTAAATCCATCTTCTCTCAGCTCCCAGTACTGGTGATGTGAAGCTGAAATGGGGAGGAGGGGAGAGAGCCTTGGGATAAACCATTTGCCTGGTGCTCACTAACCCACCCACACACACACACACACACCCACACACTCAGAGACAGGTTGGTGTTGGACTGGACCATACCTGGAGGAGGTGTGTCCAGGTGAGGTGTAGGAGATGTGGTTGGATGGGGGTTTGATTGGGAAGGTGTGGATAGTTTGTGTGTGACTCAGTGAGGTTATAAAAAGGCTGGGGATGCTTTGTTCTGTCTCTGTCTCCACGTGGCTGGGTAAGTATCAGGTAAGCTGTGTCTCTGTGAGTGAGGGAGTCAGTGTGTGTGTGTGTGCAGCATGGAGTTCCAGCTCTGAGATTTTAACCCCCCTCCCCTTTACCCAGCACAAAGCCCCTGGCCCAGGATCTGTCTCCCCCCACCATGGGAGAGGGGATGGAAGGAGTTTGAGAGATCACCGGGGGAAAACATGTGCGATGGTGAGTATGAACCTCTTCACTTTCTTTCCCTCTCTAACTTTTCTCTGTCTCTCTCTCTCAATCTTTCTCCTTAAATCGTTCTCTCTCTGTCTCTGAATCTTTCTCAAACTTTCTCTCTCGATCCATCTGTCTCAATCTTGTTTTTTCTCTCGCAATTTTTGTCTCTCTCGCTCTCTCTCTCGCAATCTTTGTCTCTCTCACTCTCTCGCCTCTCTCTTTCCCTCTCTGTCCCTTTCTTTCCCTCTCTGTCTCTCTCTTTCCCTCTCTGTCTCTCTCTTTCCCTCTCTGTCTCTCTCTTTCCCTCTCTGTCCCTTTCTTTCCCTCTCTGTCCCTTTCTTTCCCTCTCTGTCCCTTTCTTTCCCTCTCTGCCTCTTTCTTTCTTTCCCTCTCTGCCTCTTTCTTTCTTTCCCTCTCTGTCTTTCTTTCCTTTCCCTCTCTGTCCCTCTCTGACTCTTTCTTTCCCTCTCTGTCTCTCTCTGTCCCTCTCTCTCTCTTTCTTTCCCTCTCTGTGTCTTTCTTTCCCTCTCTCTCTCTTGTCTTTCTTTCTCTCTCTCTTGTCTTTCTTTCCCTTTCTCTCTCTGTCCCTTTCTTTCCCTCTCTGTCTCTGTCTTTCTTTCCCTTTCTCTCTCTGTCTTTCTTTCCCTCTCTCTCTGTCTTTCTTTCCCTCTCTCTCTTGTCTTTCTTTCCCTCTCTCTCTCTTGTCTTTCTTTCCCTCTCTCTCTTGTCTTTCTTTCCCTCTCTGTCTCTTGTCTTTCTTTCCCTCTCTCTCTCTTGTCTTTCTTTCCCTCTCTCTCTCTTCTTTCTTTCCCTCTCTCTCTCTTCTTTCTTTCCCTCTCTCTCTCTCTTTCTTTCCCTCTCTCTCTTCTTTCTTTCCCTCTCTGTCCCTCTCTTTCCCTCTCTGTCCCTCTCTTTCCCTCCCTGTCCCTCTCTTTCCCTCCCTGTCCCTCTCTTTCCCTCTCTGTCCCTTTCTTTCCCTCTCTGTCCCTTTCTTTCCCTCTCTGTCCCTTTCTTTCCCTCTCTGTCCCTTTCTTTCCCTCTCTGTCTTTCTTTCCTTTCCCTCTCTGTCCCTCTCTGTCTCTTTCCCTCTCTGCCTCTCTCTTTCCCTCTCTGCCTCTCTCTTTCCCTCTCTGTCTCTCTTTCCCTCTCTCTGTCTTTCTTTCCCTCCCTCTCTCTCTTGTCTTTCTTTCCCTTTCTCTCTCTCCCTCCCTGTCCCTCTCTTTCCCTCCCTGTCCCTCTCTTTCCCTCTCTGTCCCTCTCTTTCCCTCTCTGTCCCTTTCTTTCCCTCTCTGTCCCTTTCTTTCCCTCTCTGTCCCTTTCTTTCCCTCTCTGTCCCTTTCTTTCCCTCTCTGTCCCTTTCTTTCCCTCTCTGTCTCTTTCTTTCCCTCTCTCTGTCTTTCTTTCCCTCTCTCTCTTTCTTTCTTTCCCTCTCTCTCTTTCTTTCCCTCTCTCTCTCTCTTTCTTTCCCTCTCTCTCTCTTGTCTTTCTTTCCCTTTCTCTCTCTTGTCTTTCTTTCCCTCTCTCTCTCTTGTCTTTCTTTCCCTCTCTGTCTCTCTTTCTTTCCCTCTCTCTCTCTCTGTCTTTCTTTCCCTCTCTCTCTGTCTTTCTTTCCCTCTCTGTCTCTTTCTTTCCCTCTCTGTCTCTTTCTTTCCCTCTCTGCCTCTTTCTTTACCTCTCTTTCCCTCCCTGTCCCTCTCTTTCCCTCCCTGTCCCTCTCTTTCCCTCCCTGTCCCTCTCTGTCTTTCTTCTGCCTCTTTCTTTCCCTCTCTGTCTTTCTTTCCCTCCCTGCCCTTCTTTCCCTCTCTTTCCCTCGTCATCATTGTGGTCAATCCAGATGTGGACTGTGAAATCTCTGGGTGTCAGAGGCGAGGAAATAGAATTAGATTGTTTCATGTCACCAGCATATGGAAATGTTGCTTTGTATATTCTCATTTCTCCTTCCTAGGCTGTTAATTCATTCTCTAATTGAATTTTCATATCTATCTACCATTGAGTTCCTGACACTCAGTAACAGATCTCTGGAACTGTTTTCATCCGTGTTCTTTTCTACATTCCTCGTCCAGTCGATATTGGAAAATATCAACAAGTTTTCTTCAGCATCAGTTCATTTTCTGACAATTTTATTCTTGAAGATACTATGATTTGTTTTGAGGGGGATTTGCTGATCTGTTTCTTTGTAAACTATGAATGTTGTTATTTAAGAACTGGAATGCGAGTTCCCATCGTGTTTGTTTATTTGTGTTGGAAACGCTTGTCACTTCAATCTGTTTCTCATTAAGAATATTGCTCAGTGTATTTGTTGAGTTATTTTGTTATTCAACTAATTGTTGGAGAATATGGCTTTTAAAAAAAATTGCTTGAATTGTAGTTCCGTCAATAGCCTGACCCTTATGCTTGTTTCGAGTGTACCTGTTTGCACATCTCCGCTTTATATCTTTACTTGTTTATGAATTCATGTATATTTTGTTTAAATGTGCAACCGTGGGTCTGTGTGTTTTAATCCAGCTCCCAGAGAGTTTAAAATCCTGCATCTGTCTCTCTGGTTGAAGACACATTTACAGCACTTATCAGACAGAAACTTCATCTCATTCTTTCCCTCCCCTCCCCCAGCAAGTGCTTCTAATGTTCCAAAAAAAATCGAAACGCTTGCTTTTGCAGCTCTGGTGTCTGGTGAGTCATTAAGCACAGGGAACACACACACATTCAGATACCCGGACAGACAACAACAGACAGATTCCATTGTAAATCAGAAGTGGGATTGGTAAATGAGTCAACGAATAACTTTGCAAGAAATTGTTTCAGTTGAAGCAAATGAAGGAAAAGGGAACTTGGCAAGAATCAACAAAGGGAGCAAACCTGTAGCAGATGGTGAACAAGTTGTACAATCCGTATTCAGAGCTCTCTGACAGTGCAGAGCTGCGAGTTCCTTTAAATCCATCTTCTCTCAGCTCCCAGTGCTGGTGATGTGAAGCTGAAATGGGGAGGAGGGGAGAGAGCCTTGGGATAAACCATTTGCCTGGTGCTCACTAACCCACCCACCCACACACACAACCCCCCACACACTCAGAGACAGGTTGGTGTTGGACTGGACCATACCTGGAGGAGGTGTGGCCAGGTGAGGTGTAGGAGATGTGGTTGGATGGGGGTTTGATTGGGAAGGTGTGGACAGTTTGTGTGTGACTCAGTGAGGTTATAAAAAGGCTGGGGATGCTTTGTTCTGTCTCTGTCTCCACGTGGCTGGGTAAGTATCAGGTAAGCTGTGTCTCTGTGAATGAGGGAGTCAGTGTGTGTGTGTGTGCAGCATGGAGTTCCAGCTCTGAGATTTTAACCTCCCTCCCCTTTACCCAGCACAAAGCCCCTGGCCCAGGATCTGTCTCCCCCACCATGGGAGAGGGGATGGAAGGAGTTTGAGAGATCACCGGGGGAAAACATGTGCGATGGTGAGTATGAACCTCTTCACTTTCTTTCCCTCTCTAACTTTTCTCTGTCTCTCTCTCTCAATCTTTCTCCTTAAATCGTTCCCTCTCTGTCTCTGAATCTTTCTCTCTCAAACTTTCTCTCTCGATCCATCTGTCTCAATCTTGTTTTTTCTCTCGCAATCTTTGTCTCTCTCACTCTCTCTCTCGCAATCTTTGTCTCGGTCACAGGCTTTCTGTCTTTTTTCTCTGACTTTTTTTCTCTCTGCCTCTCTCTTTCCCTCTCTGTCCCTTTCTTTCCCTCTCTGTCCCTTTCTTTCCCTCTCTGTCCCTTTCTTTCCCTCTCTGTCCCTTTCTTTCCCTCTCTGTCCCTTTCTTTCTTTCCCTCTCTGCCTCTTTCTTTCTTTCCCTCTCTGCCTCTTTCTTTCTTTCCCTCTTTCCCTCTCTTCCTCTTTCTTTCTTTCCCTCTCTGCCTCTTTCTTTCCCTCTCTGTCTCTCTCTCTTTTATTCCCTCTCTCTCTACTTTCTTTCCCTCTCGCTCTCTTTCTTTCTCTCTCTCTCTTTCTTTCCCTCTAACCTTGCTTTCTTTCCCTATCTCGCTCTTTCTTTTCTCTCTCCTGGTCTTTCTTTCCCCTCTTCTCTCTCTTGTCTTTCTAGTCACTCTCTCTCTCTTGTCTTTCTTTCCTCTCTCTATCTGTCTTTCTTTCCCTCTCTCTCTCTTGTCTTTTTCCTCTTCTCTCTTGTCTTCTTTCCCTCTCTCTCTCTTGTCTTTCGTTCCCTCTCTCTCTCTTGTCTTTCTTTCCCTCTCTCCTCTTGTCTTTCTTTCCCTCTCTCTCTCTTGTCTTCTTTCCCTCTCTCTCTCGTGTCTGTTCTTTCCCTCTCTCGTGTCTTTCTTTCCCTCTCTCTCTCTTGTCTTCTTTCCTTCTCTCTACTTGTCCCTTTCTTTCCCTCTCTGTCTTTCTTTACTTTCCCTCTCTGCCTCTCTCTTTCCCTCTCTGTCTCTTTCTTTCCCTCTCTGCCTCTCTCTTTCCCTCTCTGTCTCTTTCTTTCCCTCTCTGTCTCTTTCTTTCCCTCTCTCTGTCTTTCTTTCCCTCTCTCTCTTTTCTTTCTTTCCCTCTCTCTCTTGTCTTTCTTTCCCTCTCTCTCTCCTTGTCTTTCTTTCCCTCTCTCTCCAGAGGAAGAAATATTTCTCTGCTCTGTTCATTCATTCTGTCTCTGGAGTTGATGATAAAAAAGGCAGCTGTCATTACAGGGAGCGGCCGCTGGATGGTGCAGTGAGTCCATCACTGAAGGCTCTTGAGTTCAGACAGTCTGGGGGTAAAATCCCAGTCTGGGGGTAAAATCCCAGTCTGGGGGTAAAATCCCTGTCTGGGGGTAAAATCCCTGTCTGGGGGTAAAATCCCTGGCTGGGGAAAGGAGGAGGGAAAGGGGAAAATACAGCAATGGACTTTACAGAAAGGAGTTCAGCAGAGTCTGAGAACTGAAATACAGACCACAATGTTCTCCCTTACAGGTGTGGAAATGATCAACTAAAGAACATTTTGCTGATAGTTGGCTGAGAGCAGATATTGGATTTGTGTTAGACAAACATGTTAATAACCAGCTGAAGGCAATCTCCGAAATTCAACCCATCATTGGGGTCGGTAAAAGAGAGATGCAATAATGAAGCAGATATTACTGATGCGGGACATTAATGTTGGAGTTTTTAATCAGTGGAACATTGAGAGATTTTCCCAATCCATTCTGCCAGTTTGAAATGTGAGTGAACTGAAGCATCTCACCTTCACCAGAGCGACTGCAGTGCTGGAGAAAATGCTGAGGAAGAACAGGTCCATGAATGGGGTTGTCCAGATGTTGCTGTGTCATCATTGTGGTCAATCCAGATGTGGACTGTGAAATCTCTGGGTGTCAGAGGCGAGGAAATAGAATTAGATTGTTTCATGTCACCAGCATATCGAAATGTTGCTTTGTATATTCTCATTTCTCCTTCCCAGGCTGTTAATTCATTCTCTAATTGAATTTTCATATCTATCTACCATTGAGTTCCTGACACTCAGTAACAGATCTCTGGAACTGTTTTCATCCGTGTTCTTTTCTACATTCCTCGTCCAGTCGATATTGGAAAATATCAACAAGTTTTCTTCAGCATCAGTTCATTTTCTGACAATTTTATTCTTGAAGATACTATGATTTGTTTTGAGGGGGATTTGCTGATCTGTTTCTTTGTAAACTATGAATGTTGTTATTTAAGAACTGGAATGCGAGTTCCCATCGTGTTTGTTTATTTGTGTTGGAAACGCTTGTCACTTCAATCTGTTTCTCATTAAGAATATTGCTCAGTGTATTTGTTGAGTTATTTTGTTATTCAACTAATTGTTGGAGAATATGGCTTTTAAAAAAAATTGCTTGAATTGTAGTTCCGTCAATAGCCTGACCCTTATGCTTGTTTCGAGTGTACCTGTTTGCACATCTCCGCTTTATATCTTTACTTGTTTATGAGTTCATGTATATTTTGTTTAAATGTGCAACCGTGGGTCTGTGTGTTTTAATCCAGCTCCCAGAGAGTTTAAAATCCTGCATCTGTCTCTCTGGTTGAAGACACATTTACAGCACTTATCAGACAGAAACTTCATCTCATTCTTTCCCTCCCCTCCCCCAGCAAGTGCTTCTAATGTTCCAAAAAAAAATCGAAACGCTTGCTTTTGCAGCTCTGGTGTCTGGTGAGTCATTAAGCACAGGGAACACACATACATTCAGATACCCGGACAGACAACAACAGACAGATTCCATTGTAAATCAGAAGTGGGATTGGTAAATGAGGCAACGAATAACTTTGCAAGAAATTGTTTCAGTTGAAGCAAATGAAGGAAAAGGGAACTTGGCAAGAATGAACAAAGGGAGCAAACCTGTAGCAGATGGTGAACAAGTTGTACAATCCGTATTCAGAGCTCTCTGACAGTGCAGAGCTGCGAGTTCCTTTAAATCCATCTTCTCTCAGCTCCCAGTGCTGGTGATGTGAAGCTGAAATGGGGAGGAGGGGAGAGAGCCTTGGGATAAACCATTTGCCTGGTGCTCACTAACCCACCCACCCACACACACAACCCCCCACACACTCAGAGACAGGTTGGTGTTGGACTGGACCATACCTGGAGGAGGTGTGTCCAGGTGAGGTGTAGGAGATGTGGTTGGATGGGGGTTTGATTGGGAAGGTGTGGACAGTTTGTGTGTGACTCAGTGAGGTTATAAAAAGGCTGGGGATGCTTTGTTCTGTCTCTGTCTCCACGTGGCTGGGTAAGTATCAGGTAAGCTGTGTCTCTGTGAGTGAGGGAGTCAGTGTGTGTGTGTGTGTGTGTGCAGCATGGAGTTCCAGCTCTGAGATTTTAACCCCCCTCCCCTTTACCCAGCACAAAGCCCCTGGCCCAGGATCTGTCTCCCCCACCATGGGAGAGGGGATGGAAGGAGTTTGAGAGATCACCGGGGGAAAACATGTGCGATGGTGAGTATGAACCTCTTCACTTTCTTTCCCTCTCTAACTTTTCTCTGTCTCTCTCTCTCAATCTTTCTCCTTAAATCGTTCTCTCTCTGTCTCTGAATCTTTCTCTCTCGTCTCTGCTTTCTTTCAAACTTTCTCTCTCGATCCATCTGTCTCAATCTTGTTTTTTCTCTCGCAATCTTTGTCTATCTCGCTCTCTCTCTCTCGCAATCTTTGTCTCTCTCACTCTCTCTCTCGCAATCTTTGTCTCTCTCACTCTCTCTCTCGCAATCTTTGTCTCGGTCACAGGCTTTCTGTCTTTTTTCTCTGACTTTTTTTTCTCTCTGCCTCTCTCTTTCCCTCTCTGTCCTTTCTTCCCTCTCTGTCTCTTTCTTCTTTCCCTCTCTGTCCCTTTCTTTCCCTCTCTGTCCTTTCTTTCCCTCTCTGCCTCTCTCTTTCCCTCTCTGCCTCTCTCTTTCCCTCTCTGTCCTTCTTTCCTTCTGTCCCTTCTTTCCCCTCTCTGTCCCTTTCTTTCCCTCTCTGCCTCTTTCTTTCTTTCCCTCTCTGCCTCTTTCTTTCTTTCCCTCTCTGCCTCTTTCTTTCTTTCCCTCTCTGCCTCTTTCTTTCTTTCCCTCTCTGCCTCTTTCTTTCTTTCCCTCTCTGCCTCTTTCTTTCTTTCCCTCTCTGCCTCTTTCTTTCTTTCCCTCTCTGCCTCTTTCTTTCTTTCCCTCTCTGCCTCTTTCTTTCCCTCTCTTTCTTTCCCTCTCTCTCTCTTTCTTTCCCTCTCTCTCTCTTTCTTTCCCTCTCTCTCTCTTTCTTTCCCTCTCTCTCTCTTTCCCTCTCTCTGTCTTTCTTTCCCTCTCTCTCTCTTGTCTTTCTTTCCCTCTCTCTCTCTTGTCTTTCTTTCCCTCTCTCTCTCTTGTCTTTCTTTCCCTCTCTCTCTCTTGTCTTTCTTTCCCTCTCTCTCTCTTGTCTTTCTTTCCCTCTCTCTCTCTTGTCTTTCTTTCCCTCTCTCTCTCTTGTCTTTCTTTCCCTCTCTCTCTCTTGTCTTTCTTTCCCTCTCTCTCTCTGTCTCTTTCTTTCCCTCTCTCTGTCTCTTTCTCTCCCTCTCTCTGTCTCTTTCTCTCCCTCTCTCTGTCTCTTTCTCTCCCTCTCTCTGTCTCTTTCTCTCCCTCTCTCTGTCTCTTTCTCTCCCTCTCTCTGTCTCTTTCTCTCCCTCTCTCTGTCTCTTTCTCTCCCTCTCTCTGTCCCTTTCTCTCCCTCTCTGTCCCTTTCTCTCCCTCTCTGTCCCTTTCTCTCCCTCTCTGTCCCTTTCTCTCCCTCTCTGTCCCTTTCTCTCCCTCTCTGTCCCTTTCTTTCCCTCTCTTTCCCTCTCTTTCCCTCTCTGTCTTTCTTCTGTCCCTTTCTTTCCCTCTCTGTCCCTTTCTTTCCCTCTCTGTCCCTTTCTTTCCCTCTCTGTCTTTCTTTCCTTTCCCTCTCTGTCCCTCTCTGTCTCTTTCCCTCTCTGCCTCTCTCTTTCCCTCTCTGCCTCTCTCTTTCCCTCTCTGTCTCTTTCTTTCCCTCCCTCTCTCTCTCTTGTCTTTCTTTCCCTCCTCTCTCTCTTGTCTTTCTTTCCCTTTCTCTCTCTGTCCCTTTCTTTCCCTCTCTGTCTCTTTCTTTCCCTCTCTGTCCCTCTCTTTCCCTCCCTGTCCCTCTCTTTCCCTCTCTTTCCCTCTCTGTCTCTCTTTCCCTCTCTCTGTCTTTCTTTCCCTCCTCTCCTCTTCTTCCTTTCTTTCCCTCTCTCTCTCTGTCCCTTTCTTTCTCTCTCTTCCCTTTCTTTCCCTCTCTGTCCCTCTCTTTCCCTCTCCTGTCCCTCTCTTTCCCTCTCTGCCTCTCTCTTTTCCCTCTCTGTCTCTCTTTTCCCTCTCTCTGTCTTTCTTTCCCTCCCTCTCTCTGTCTTTCTTTCCCTTTCCCTCTCTGCCTCTCTCTTTCCCTCTCTGTCTCTCTTTCCCTCTCTCTGTCTTTCTTTCCCTCCCTCTCTCTCTTTCTTTCTTTCCCTTTCTCTCCCTTCCCTCCCTGTCCCTCTCTTTCCCTCCCTGTCCCTCTCTTTCCCTCCCTGTCCCTCTCTTTCCCTCCCTGTCCCTCTCTTTCCCTCCCTGTCCCTCTCTTTCCCTCCCTGTCCCTCTCTTTCCCTCCCTGTCCCTCTCTTTCCCTCCCTGTCCCTCTCTTTCCCTCCCTGTCCCTCTCTTTCCCTCCCTGTCCCTCTCTTTCCCTCCCTGTCCCTCTCTTTCCCTCCCTGTCCCTCTCTTTCCCTCCTGTCCCTCTCTGTCTTTCTTCTGCCTCTTTCTTTCCCTCTTTCCCTCCCTGTCTTTCTTTCCCTCCCTGCCCTTCTTTCCCTCTCTTTCCCTCCCTCCCCTTTAATCCCACACCTCTTCCCCTCAATCTCTCTCCCACACCCCCCTCCCCTTCCCCTCAATCTCTCTCCCACACCCTCTGCCAATCTGACTCTTAAACCCACAGAATCTCCCAAGTTCCTGCCGCAATTCCTGAGCCCCCCCAAAGCTCCCTCTGCCCCCCTCCCCAACTCTGACTTGCTCCCCCTTCTGCTAACTCCCACTCAAACCCTCTCCAGATTCTAACCTCCCTGAGATTCCTCTTGACTCCCCTCTGAATGTCTCCCTGGATTGCCCCCCAGCACCCTTGCTGTGTCCCTCTGACTCCGAAACCTGTCCCAATTCCTGTGCCTCCCCCAAAGGTCCTGCGTCAATTCCTCTACCCCTCCCTGCAATCCTGACTTGCACCCGCTTCCGCTAACTCCCTCTCTAACTCCGTACCCCATTCACACCCTCTCCAGATTCGAATCCCCCCAAATGTCTCACTGACTCACACCCCCCCCAGCCTTGCTGCATCCCTCTGCCCCCCAATCCTGCTCCCTCTCCAATCCCACCCCCTTCATTCTGTCTGTGCCCCGTACTACATCTTTAAATCTCTCCACTTTTGAGCCACTCCCCCTCCCACATCAGACCCCTCAGACCCCCAGAAATCCCCCTCGAAGCCCCCCTTCCTGAATCCCTCTCAATTCTTCCCCATTCCTTCCCTCTCAGTCCCTGCTGCTGAACCTGTAAATCTCAGTCACCACGAGACCCCCCTGTAAATCCCCCTGAATCTAATTCTCCACCGCAATCCCTTTGAGTCTCCCCCTACATCCTCCTTTGCTCTCCCCGTGAATCCTCTACTCCCCCCCCACTCCAGCTGAATCTCCTCCCTCCCAGCAATCCCTCTAAATCTCTCAGCCACCGAATCCATCCCTCTCGGCCTTATACTCACACCCCACTGCCCAACCCCTCTTCAATCCCCCTCCAAATCCCTTCAGCACTCAATCCCTCTAAGTTCTCCCTCCTGCCCTCGCCTTGGCAAATTCCCACTCCCTCCCTGTGAAAAGCCCTGAGACCGACAGAATGCTCTTCCCTCCCTCTTGCTAACTCCTCCCTCTTGAGGCAGGACCCCCCCTTTCTAATTAAAATCAACCACACAGACACAGGGATTTTTATTAATATTTTTCTCTCTGGTTATAGCTCTTGTCCGAGGATTCCTCACAGCAAAACTATTTGCTCTCTGCGTCGTCAAAAGTTTCCAAAAGAATTCTCCTTGGAAGAGAGAGAGAGAGAAAATAAAGTGAAATTTGATTAAACACAAAAAAGCTGATTGTAAACAATAAAATGCACAGCAAGATCCAAAGACTTGCTGAAATTCACAATCTCACTTGGGTTTGGTAAGGGAACGTTCATTTTCACATCCCTCCTTATTAAACCCTGACAAAATGGGAACACATTTCCAATGAAATCAACTTCCAAATGCCTCATGACTGTCCTGATATTTAATTTATTAAAACATCAAAGCATTTTGGGGAGGGGCTTTAGTCCAGAGACAGGCCAATGAATTAACACAGGATCCCACCAATGAAGTTCTCCCTTCTGTCAGTCACCTCTCCTCTGCTCTCCCCTTCTCTGTTTCTCCCTCTGTCTCTTACATGTTCCCTCCAGATCTATACATGTCTCCCTGCCTCTCTCTCTTTTCCTCTCTGTCTTGCTGTCTAATATTATGACGTTGCATATATAAACATCAGTGTGGTGTTTTACAAATATAAATATTGAAAAGTTGCTTCAAAAAATACCCAAAATAACTCATCCGGCATTGAATCTTTAGAAACCCTGTAAACTGCAAAAAACAACTTTATAACATTTGTGTCCTTGGCAGCAGCCAGAATCCCAGCAGGCTTTGAATTGGATCAATGATTTTAAAACAAGCTCTCAATCACACATACACAATCAATAGACAGTTTCATTTTACAGAAATTTCATTTACTCTTTGCCACCCACCAAAGCGTTAACCTGTTTGTGACTAATTATATTTTAACCCCAGGGTTTTAAACTGCAGCCCTCCCCCTCACACCCCACAATCTAACCAGAACTGGTTCATCCGAGATCCAGGGGGAAAGGATATAAAATCTGGATACACCCCCCAACATCAGTCCCCAGGAAGAGCAAAACTCCCTCTTTAACCTGGGAAGAAGCTGTGTCCACCCCTCTGGGAGAGACTTTTTTTAAAATCACCCTCCCAGCAGGGATTTATTTTTGTGAAGCAGGAATCCCAGAACGGTGTGACTGAGGCTTTTCTCCAGAAACTGGGAGCTGGACACTGACTCCACACGAGAGACTCCCCCCACCCCCCAGATCCTGTGTCTCTTCCCACCCCCTCACTGCAACTCCCCCACAAATCTCACTTTTGTTGTCTTGTGCTGTTTACCCCTCACCACCCCCCCCTTTCTCTGTCTTTGTCTCTTTCTGTCTCCCCGTCTCTCCCTCCCTGTCTTTCTCTTTCTCCTTGTCTCTCTCTCTCTCCCTGTCTTTCTCTGTCTCCCTGTCATGCTCTGTCTTTTTTCACTCTGTCTCCCTGTCTTTTAAATTAAAGAGCTGTTAGTTGTTCCTGATAGAGAGAGAGTGTCAGATCCTGCTTTATTTTACCAATTCCTCCCACACTCCAAAGATGTGCGGCTTCGGCAGACTGGGCCGTATTAAATTGACCCCAGCGTCAGGGGGAATCAGCAAGTTAAAAGTGCACGATTACAGGAATACGGCCTGGGTGGGATTGTGATCAGTACAGACTAGATAGGCTGAATGGCCTCCTTCTGCACTGTGGGGATTCTATGTCTAAAACCAGTAGCTTCCTACTATCTCAAACACACTTACTTAAGCTAACGAGGGGAGTTTTATCCTTTTGGGGGTTCCAAAATCACAGAGAAGGAAATATTATCTCAGCGTAGTAATAATATTTACAATTCCTCACTCACACCACCCCGCCCCCACCCTTAGTCAATGAATGGTTCAAGTTACAATGAAGGTAATTCTGCACAGCAAGATCCCACTGGCAGTCCAACAATGCAGAAGGACACCCCACCCAGATTCTCTGTCTCTTTTTCCCCCTTCCCCTCCTGACGCCCCTCCCCCCCACCCCCTCTGTTTAGCTCTCCCTCCATTTCTCTAACTCTCTCTGCCTCCCCCTCCTCCCCAGCCCTTCTCCCCCTCCCCAGCCCTTCTCCCCCTCGGTCTTTCCTGTTTAATGTTCCACTCAGGGTCACAGTACGAGGAATAGGGAGCCAGACTCACCTGTATACACAGCAAGATCCCACACACAAAACCTGGTGAGGGCTGGATTGAATAAATGGGTGAGGGCTGCAGCAGAGTGTGTGGGGAATGGGATCCACACCTCCCTCTCCCTCTCTTCCCCCAAATTAAATTGACAACAATTCACACTGGGGTTTTCCTTCACATTTTATTGATAGATGAAATATAGATGGAGAATGTGTGGGGAGAGAGAGAGGGGAGGGGGTGCAGGGATTGGTAAGAACACTGGAGAGACAGAGACAGGGAAAAGATAATGAAGGGGCTCGATAGAGTAGAGGTAGAAAGATGAGTTGTGTTTGCAGAAATCTTTGCAGTATTAGGGTGGGACAGTACAAAATAAACTTTCTTCTCCCATCTACTGTATCGGCCTTTGATGAAGCAGAAGCTTTGCTGTTGAAAATTACCTGACACTCTGACAGAAAACAGAGAAAAGAATCTGGATTCACACAGCACAGAAACAGGCCCTTCAGCCCACCAGCTCAATGCTGGCCCATCAAACCCCAATCTATACTCCTCCCATTCCCCAGCACTTGCTCCATAGCTTACGATGCTTTAAAGTGCTTGAATTTATCCAACCCCCTTTCAAGCTTTTTCCTTGAACCCACTTTGCGATCCCCGAGCCAGATCTTGTTTAAAAATTTAAAGAAAGTGTGGTCGCTGTTGCCGTGCGAGACAAAGGCCGCAGGCTCAGAGTGTGCAGAGCAAGATCCCACAGCAGCATCAATGTGAAGCTGAATCAGATGGGACACTGTCCTTCCACACACCCTTCCACACACCCTTCCCCTCTCGCCTGCTGTGAGCCTCCATTCACTACCCAGTGTGTGTCTGTGTCTGCATCATCCAAACTCTGCAGAAAGGGTGAAACTCCCTCTTCAATCTAAACCAAATCCTTTTTAAATCCCTGCAGTGCACAGCAAGATCCCACAATGTGCAGTCAGCTGTGTGGCGTGTTTTATTTTTAATCTGGGAAATGTTTACAGGGAGAGAGTGAGGCTGAGAGAGTGAAATCCATCCCCCCCCCAAGACCCTCAGACTCTCAAATCCTACCCCCCCAAGCCATTGAAAGCCGTAGAATTAACCCAGAGACCCTGTCCCTCACTGAAGCCCCCTCCCTCTAACAGTCTGTCTCTCTCCCCCATCATCTAACCCACACCTACAGCTGTTTCCATCCCTCCCTCTCTCCCTGCTTCTCTCTCTCTGTCTCCATCTGTTTCTGCTACAGAAGAGACAGAGAGATAGAAAGACAGAGAAACAGACACAGAGAGCAACAAGGAGAGAGAGAAAGAGAAAGACAGAGAGAGGAACAGACAGGGAGGGAGAACAGAGATAGAGAGAGATATTTGCGAACGAATTGTGTATGGTCACATTACTGAGTGTGCTGTAATTTGGTGATTTGTTTTATACAGAGAGGCAGAGAGAGAGGTGAAGACAGTGACATTCTCTCCCTGGGACCCCGGCAAGTTCAGAGACACAGAAGCTGCGGACACTTTCACACACAGCTTTGGTAAGTTTCCCAATATCTCTCTCTCTCTCTCTCTATGTCTTTGTGTGTGTCTCCATTTCTATCTCTCCCAGTAACTTTATTGCAAGTTAATGTGAGCCTTACTTGAGACAATAATAATCTTTAAAACTTTAAGTACACTCTCTGATCCTTTATCTCTGTCTTTTTATCATGTCACTGTGTGTCTGTCTCTCTCTGCTTTGCAGTGTTAATGTAAGTCTTCTGTCAGGAATAAATAAATTTTAAAACTTTGAACTTTAAAACTATCTGTCTCTGTCTGAATCCAGACCCCAGGTCAGTGCCAGATTGAGAGGGGGTCAGTATTGAGCAGAATGGACAGACACTTTGATATAAAGTTGGAAGAAACTCCAGGGAGTGTTTGTAAACATGTTGGGGGTTGTGGAAAGGTCAGTGTGTAACAAGCTGAGGGAAGGGGGTTCCAGTTCACATCTTGCTGCTGTTTGGGGCAATGGGAGTTCCCTTTGCATTTACAGGGAGCTCTGAAACCTCAGGGCTTTCTGCCTGCCTCTGTTTGAACAGTTTCATATGTTTAAACACTCAGACCTCTGGCCTTTGTTGGGAATATCATAATTCCAGAATACCTCACTGCCCACCCCCCCAGCACACATCCTCCCCAAACCCCCACCCTGTGTGTGTGTTGTCCCAAGTCTTGAGACTTCCCCACAGTCCCCTGAAAGTTTTTAAACTCCCTCTGAGAAACCACCCCCCCCCTTTTAAAACAAAATCCCTGTGGTGCACAGCAAGATGCCACAAGGTGCAGTCAGCTGTGTTGAGTGTTTTTTTAGTTTGGGAAATGTTTATACAGAGAGAGAGAGGCAGAGAGAGGCTGAGACAGTGAAATCAAACCCTCCCTGGGACACCCAGAATGAAAATTACACAGCACAAAATCCCAGTATTGCTGCTTCCCAGATTTTACTGAGAGATTGTCCAACTAAATATTAATTCCTGGGGAAAGAGGGACACAGAATAAAAAAAAGGCAGATAGAGGAGGGAAATGGAGAGAAAAGCAGAGAGAAATAGCCAGAATGGGGGAAAAGCTGTGGAGAGGATGGAATGAAAATCTGAAGATCTAAAAACTGAATTGTAAAGGCCTCTGTGAATTTTATTTAACAATTAGGAACAGCGCTCTGTCTCCCACCCCTGTTATTTTAGATTTATAACAAACCTACAAGACAGTTTCATCAATAATCTACTCTTTACCAAGGGTTAATGTGTTTCCCCCTGCCCCTCCTGAGACCCTCACACCCCCACCCCCACCTTCTCTCTGTTTAACTCTCCCTCCATTTCTCTCTCTCTGCCTCCTCCCTCTTCCCAACCGTCCTCCTTCCCCTCAATCTTTCCTGTTGAAAGTTCCTGGTCACAGTGTGAGGAATAGGGAGCCAGGCCCACCTGTGTACACAACAAGATCCCACACACACAGCCTGGTGAGGGGCAGGTTACATAAATGTTGTGGGTGAGGACTGCAGGAGAGTGTGTGGGGAATGGGATCCACACCTCCCTCTCCCTCTCTTCCCCCAAATTAAATCGACAACAATTCACACTGGGGTTTTCCTTCACATTTTATTGAGAGATGAAATATAGATGGGAATGTGTGGGGAGAGAGAGAGGGGAGGGGGTGCAGGGATTGGTAAGAACACTGGAGAGACAGAGACAGGGAAATTCTATAACAACCACCACCCCCACCCCCCCCAATCCAAATAGAAATTCCTGGGAAAACAGAGAGAGGGGGAAAATAATCTGGATTCACACAGCCCAGAAACAGGCCCTTCGGCCCACCAGCTCAATACTGGCCCATCAAACCCCAATCTATACTCCTCCCATTCCCCAGCACTTGCTCCATAGCCTACGATGCCTCGGCGATTAAAGTGCTTGAATTTAGCCAACCCCCTTTCAAGCCTTTTCCTTGAACCCAATTTTCGATCGCTGACCCAGATCTTGTTTAAAAATAAAAAGTGTGGTTGCTGTTACTGTACAGGGCAAAGGCCACAGGCCTTTGTGGCACAGCAAGATCCCACAGCAGTATTAATGTGAACCTAAATCAGGTGGGACACTGTCTCCCACCCTCTCGCCTGCTGTGAGCCTCCTTCCCCACTCCCTACCCTGTGTGTGTATGTCTGCATCATCCCAAATCTCCAGAATGGCTGACCTCCCCCTTAAAACACAGCAAAACTCCTTTTTAAATCAAAATCCCTGTGGTGCACAGCAAGATCCCACAAGCTGCAGTCAGCTGTGTTGAGTGTTTTTTTACTTTGGGTAATGTTTATACAGAGAGAGAGAGTGAGGCAGAGAGGAGCTGTGACAGTGAAATCCCCCCCACCCCTCCGGGACCCTCAGAATTAAACTGAAGCCCCTCTCCCTCTAACAGCCCCCTGCATCTAACCCACACCTCCAGCTGCTTCCATCCGTCCCTCTCTCCCTGTCTCTGTCTCCATCTGCTTCTGCCAGAGAAGAGACAGGGAGAGAGAGAGAGACACGGAGAGAGAGAAAAAGACAGAGAGAAACAGAGACAGGGAGAGAGAGATAAGGACAGAAAGAGAGAGACAGATAAATAGAGAGAGAGATTTGATACTTAATTGTGTCTGGTCACATTACAGAGTGTCCTGTAATTTGGCGATGTTTTTTATATACAGAGAGGCAGAGAGAGGAGATTTTGCAGACACTGGGCCAGATTTTGTTGAAAAATAAAAAGTGGGATCGCTGTCGCAATGCGGACAATGGCCACAGGCCCAGTGTGTGCACAGCAAGATCCCACTGCTGCAGCAGCAAAGTGAACCTAAATCAGATGAGACATTCTCCTTCTTCACACCACCCCCCCACCACCTCTTGCCTGCTGTGAGCCCCCAGTCTCTACCCTGTGTGTGTGTGTCTGCATCATCCCAAATCTGCAGAAAGGCTGAAACTGCCTGTTAAAACACAGCCAAACACTCTTTAAAAATCCCTGTGGTGCACAGCAAGATCCCAGAAGGTGCAGTCAGATGTGCTGAGTTTTTTTTTAATTTGGGAAATGTTTATACAAAAAGAGAGAGAGAGAGTGAGGCACAGAGAGGCTGAGACAGTGAAATCCCCCCCAACTCTCCTGGGATCCTCAGAATTAAACTGAAGCCCCCTCCCTCTAACAGTCTGTGTCTCTCCCTGCATCTAACCCACACCTCCAGCTGTTTCCATCCCCCTCTTTCCCCACCACCCCCAGTCTCTGTTTCCAACTGTTTCTGT
Organism: Sphyrna mokarran; assembly: GCA_024679065.1. Lineage (NCBI taxonomy): Eukaryota > Metazoa > Chordata > Chondrichthyes > Carcharhiniformes > Carcharhinidae > Sphyrna > Sphyrna mokarran. The sequence continues at coordinate 24,904 of JAGIQG010000317.1, forward strand.
GAGAAGAGAGAGAGAGACATAGAGAGAGAGAAAGAGAGAGACAGAGGAGAGAGAGATAAGGAGAGACAGAGAGAGACAAGGAGGGAGCGACACATAAACAGAGGGAGAGAGATAGAAATTTGATAATTAATTGTGTCTGGTCACATTATTGAGTGTCATTTAATTTGGTGATTTATTTATACAAAAAGAGAGGCAGAGAGAGGAGCCTTTGCGATCCCTGAGTCATATTTTGTTTAAAAAATAGTGCAAGAACCCAGGATTGTTCCCTTCTCAGTTACACTATCTGTCAGTAAAATCTGAGTATTAATTCTAGGGGAAAAGAGAGAGAAATATATTAAAATACCAGAAAATGTTTAAATTAAACAGCACAAGAGCCAAGGATTCCCCCTTCTCACATTTCACTGAGATTGTCCAATTAAATATTAATTCACTGGGGAGAGAGAGAGGGAATATAATTCATTAAAACACCAGAAAATATTTAAATTAAACAGCACAAGAGCCCAGGATTCCCCCTTCTCAGATTTTACTGAGAGATTGTCAACTAGATATTAATTCTTGGGAGAAAGAGTGAGATAGAGAGAGAGAGAGAAAGCAGAGAGAAATAGATATAATGGGGGAAAGGCTGTAGAGAGGATTGAGAGATTGAGGGGGGGGGGTCTGTATTCGGCAGAATGGACAGACAGTTTGATACAAAGTTTGAAGAAACTCCAGGGAGTGTTTGTAAACATGTTGGGGGTTGTGGAAAGGTCAGTGTGTAACAAGCTGAGGGAAGGGGTTTCCAGTTCACATCTTGCTGCTGTTTGGGGCAATGGGAGTTCCCTTTGCATTTACAGGGAGCTCTGAAACCTCAGGGCTTTCTGCCTGCCTCTGTTTGAACAATTTCATATGTTTAAACACTCAGACCTCTGGCCCTTGTTGGGAATATCAGAATAACTCACTGCCCACCTCCCAGTACACACCCGCCCAAACCCCCACCCTGTGTGTGTGTTGTCCCAAGTCTGGAGACTTCCCTACAGTCCCCTGAAAGTTTTTAAACTCCCTCTGAGAAACCCCCCCCGCCTTTTAAAACAAAATTCCTGTCGTGCACAGCAAGATCCCACAAGGTGCAGTCAGCTGTGTTCAATGTTTTTTACTTTGGGAAATGTTTCTACAGAAAGACAGAGAGAGTGAGGGAAAGAGAGGCTGAGACAGTGAAATCAATCCCCCCCACCCCCGGGACACCCAGAATGAAAATTACACAGCACAAATTGCCAGAGAGACATTCTGGTGAATGATAGGGAAGAATGCTAGTGAGAGACAGAGACATTATGGAGAGTGATAGACAGATAGGGGAGAATTCACGAAAGAGAGAGAGAGATGAATGGAAAGAAACAGGAAGGGAGAGAAAGCTGGAGATAGGTGAAAAGTACTGGAGAGAGAGAGAGAGACAGAGAGAAACTCAGAGAGAAATGGACAGAATGGGGAAGAAAGCTGAGGAGGGGAAGACAAGTGTAAAGGCTGCACTTCAGAAAATTGAATTGTAATGTCCTGTGTGAAACTTATTGAACATTCAGGTAAATCACTCTCTCCCACCCCTGTTATTCTGGATTTATATCAAACTTTTAGACAGCTTAATATTACAGATATTTAATTGTACTCTTTGCCACCCACCAAAGTGTTAATGTGTTTGTGACTAATTACAAAGCCCAGATATTTTAATCCCAGGGTTTTAAACTCTAGCACCCCTCCACACCCCACAATCTAACCAGAACTGGTTCATCCGAGGAAGCGAGATTAAAATTATATTTGGATCAGGATAATAAAGAGACAACAACTCACGTGTGGCCTATAGAACAGGACTCAGTCCATCCATCCTCCTCTGGCGAAAAGCCCCTTGTCCAAGGATTCCCAGTCCCATTGCAGTCTTCAAAATTCAAATCCCTGGGGAGAAAAGAAAATAATTAATTAAAATACAAAAACATGTTTAAATTAAACAGCACAAGAACACAGGATTCCCCCTTCTCAGATCTTACTGAGAGATTGTTCAGCTCAATATTATTTAGTTGGGGAAGAGAGAGAATTTAATTACTTTAAATACTAGAAAATGTTTAAATTAAATAGCACAAGAGGCAGGATTCGCCTTTCTCAGACCTTATCGTGAGATTGTTCAGCTAAATATTAATTCCTTGGGAAGAGAGAAAGAATCTAATTCATTTAAATACTAGAAGATGTTAAAATTAAATAGCACAAGAGACAAGGATTCCCCCTTCTTAGATTTGACTGAGAGATTGTCCAACTAAATATTAGTTCTTAAGATTAAAGGTCTTTTAAAAGACTTCTGGATGAATACATGGGATTTAATAGGATTGAAATTTATAGGTAGGCTTAGTAGGTAGAGATATGATCAGTGCAACTTGTGGACTGAAGGGCCTGTTTGTGCTGTAGCTTTTCAATGATTCTATATTTCTATAATTCTTAACTCCTTGGGAAGAGAGAGAGAATATAATTAATTTAAATACCAGAACATGTTTAAATTAAATAGCACAAGAACCCAGGATTGCCCCCTTCTCAGATCTCACTGAGAGATTGTTCAGCTAAATATTAATTCCTGGGAGAGAGAGAATAAAAAAGAGAGGAAAATGGAGGGAAAGAGAAAGAGTAAGTAGAGAGAAATAGACAGAATGGGGGAAAAGCTGTGGAGAGGATGGAATGAAAATCTGAATGTCTGAAAGCTGAAGTTCAAACGCCTCTGTGAATTTTATTTAACAATTAGGAACAGCGCTCTGTCTCCCATCCCCTGTTATTTTACATTGAAAACAAACTTACAGACAGTTTCATCAATAATTTACGCTTTTCCACCCACCAAAGGGTTAACGTGTTTGTGGCTAATCACAAACCAGGACATTTTAACCCTAAGGTTTTAAACTCCAGCACTGCCCCCCCCACCCTCCCCAAACCTTCCCCAAACGTCCCACAATCTAACCAGAACTGGTTCAAACAAGGAAGCGAGATTAAAATTAAAGCTGGACCGGGATAATAAAGAGACAACAACTCACGTGTGGCCTATAGAACAGGACTCAGTCCATCCATCCTCCTCTGGAGAAAAGCCCCTTGTCCAAGGATTCCCAGTCCCATTGCAGTCTTCAAAATTCAAATCCCTGGGGAGAAGAGAAAATAACTAATTAAAATACAAAAACATGTTTAAATTAAACAGCACAAGAGCCCAGGATTCCCCCTTCTCAGTTACACAATCTCTCAGTAATGTTAATTCTTGGGGAAGAGAGAGGGAGAGAAAATAATTAAAATACAAGAAAATATTTCAATTAAACAGCACGGCAAAACCCCAGGATCTCCCCTTTCAGTGACACAATCTCTCAGTAACATCCAAACACAACAAGTCAGTTGTAAAGCAGAGGGTAAAAAAGATTGGGACAGTTCCCTCCCTGTGTGTTTCTCTCTGTCTCTCTATCCCACTCTCATTCAGATCTCACTCCCTCTGATATTAAACATTAAATCTGGATCAGGGTAATAAACAGACAGAACTCACCCCCACCCCGGGGTGAAGCTGGGGAACAGGCCTCAGTCAGTTCTCCCTCTGGAAGAAGCTCCTCTCCCTCGTCCCAGTCACAAACATTCCCAGCCTTCGGATCCTTGACACGTCCCCAGTTTTCAAAATTCCTCAGGAGAAAAAGAGATAACAATGGTTAAAAAGAGAGAAAAAAACATATAAGACCATTTTCAGAATAAAACACACAAACGATCACAGCGAGGAGTCCAGCATTTCCATTCAAATCCATTCAGCATCGTATCCACACAAGCAAAGCACAGGTTAAAAAGCAGATTGAGACACACACACACACACACTGAATCAGAGTGGGAATGTTTTCAGTGAAGAGGGATTATTGGTGTGGGGACTGAAAGCTCCCAGACTCACATTTATCCTGTGTGAGCTGGATACAAACCCCCACCCTGAGTCTCTGACATGTTTGCAATGTCTGTCTGTCTAATGAGATGCTAATTTCCCCCACTTCCCCTCACCCCAGGGGAGTTTGTGGCAATGTCAGACTGACTCTTGATGTGTTAATGCAGGGTGGGAATGGATTCTGTAACCCCCATCTTTAGTTTCAAAATTTATTTCTTCTCCCCCCCGTAGAGCGTGTTGGTCCATTTCAAACACCCCCCCTCACCAGCCCTGAAAATTCGTGTAGCCGGTCCCCCCAACCCAGCGAGTGGAGGGGGAATGGGGAGGTGTGAGTGAGTGGATTGGAGATTGTGCCTGTGTGTGTGTCTGTCTGTCTGTCTATCCACCCTCCCCCCTCTCTCTCTGCTCACGCTTCCTGCCCCCCAGACTGCTGAAGACAGGGGAAGATTGGGAGTTGAACAAAGCCTCCATTTCCAAAGGATTTTGGCCCCCTTTCTCACACCAGTTTTGTCCACTGATCTGTCCCCTATCAATTGGGGGAAAATAAAGTTTTATTTCTCTCCCTGTGAGATATGAAGTCACTAATTACTAAATCCAGGCAAAAACACATCCCATTATTATGCTGGGAATTTTAGGGACAGTGGGATTTTAAACTGAAATCCTCAGATCTTAGTTCCTTAGATTAACAATTTCTAATTCATTAATTTGGATTAAATTAAAACTGACCAGTATATTCTCACCAGCTACTTTCTGTTAATTTTCCCTTTATCAATAGTGGGTTAGCACTGCTGCTTCACAGCGCCGGGGTCCCGGGTTCGATTCCCGGCTTGGGGTCACTGTCTGTGTGGAGTCTGCACATTCTCCCCGTGTCTGCATGGGTTTCCTCTGGGTGCTCCGGTTTCCTCCCACAGACTGAAAGACGTGCTGGTTAGGATGCATTGGGCCGTGCTAAATTCTCCCTCGGTGTAACCCGAAGAGGCGCCGGAGTGTGGGCAACTGGGGGATTTTCACAATAACTTCATTGCAGTGTTAATGTCAGCCTGTTTGTGACACTTGTAAATAAACTTAAAGTTAACACTCCTGTACTCTCCCGCCCGCACGCACTCACTCTTGTACACTTACTCAGTCTTACACACGTTATCACACACATACTCACTTTTGCACACTCCCTTGTGCACACTTGCTCACACACACTCACTCTCATAAACACTCATCTTAACACACTCTCATGAACAAGCACATGAGTACTCCCTCACACACACTCATACACACGCTCTCTCTCTCACACACTCTCTCTTTCACACACACACACTCTCTCTCACGCACATACTCTCTCACACACTCTCCCTCACATACACACTCTCTCGCACACATGCACTCTCTCATACACACACTCTCTCTTGCAGACTCTCTCTCACACACTCTCTCTCTCTCACACACTCCATGTCTCTCACACACTCAGGCTCTCACACACTCTCTCACACATGCACCCTGTCTCACACACACACTCTCTCTCTCACATGCACTCTCTCTCACACACACTCTCTCTCACACACACACACACTTCTCTCACACAACTCTCTCTCACGCTCTCACGCACATACTCTCTCTCCTCACATACACACTCTCTCTCACACATGCACTCTCTCATATACACACTCTCTCTCGCAGACTCTCTCTCACACACTCTCTCTCTCACACACTCCATGTCTCTCACACACTCAGGCTTCACACACTCTCTCACACATGCACTCTGTCTCACACACACACTCTCTCTCTCACATGCACTCTCTCTCACATGCACTCTCTCTCTCACACACACTCTCATCTCTCACACACTCTCTCTCACACACACTCTCTCTCACACATGCACTCTGTCTCACACACACACTCTCTCTCACACAACTCTCTCTCACACACACTCTCACATCTCTCTCAGACACACTCTCTCTCACACACACACTCTCTCTCACACACACACACACACACACTCTCTCACACACTCTCTCACACACTCTCTCACACTCTCTCACACACACACTCTCTCTCACACACACTCTCTCTCACACACACTCTCTCTCACACACACTCTCTCTCACACACACTCTCTCTCACACACACACTCTCTCTCACACACACACTAACACACACTCTCACACACACACTCTCTCTCACACACACTCATACACATGCTCTCTCTCTCACACACTCTCTCTCTTTCACACACACACACTCTCTCTCACGCACATACTCTCTCACACACATACTCTCTCACACACTCTCCCTCACATACACACTCTCTCGCACACATGCACTCTCTCATACACACACTCTCTCTTGCAGACTCTCTCTCACACACTCTCTCTCTCTCACACACTCCATGTCTCTCACACACTCAGGCTCTCACACACTCTCTCACACATGCACTCTGTCTCACACACACACTCTCTCTCTCTCTCTCTCACATGCACTCTCTCTCACACACACTCTCTCTCACACACACTCTCTCTCACACACACACTCTCTCTCACACACACTTTCTCTCACACACACTTTCTCTCACACACACACACACTCTCTCTCACACACACTCTCTCTCACGCACATACTCTCTCACGCACATACTCTCTCACACACTCTCCCTCGCATACACACTGTCTCTCACACATGCACTCTCTCATATACACACTCTCTCTCGCAGACTCTCTCTCACACACTCTCTCCCTCTCACACACTCCATGTCTCTCACACAATCAGGCTCTCACACACTCTCTCACACATGCAATCTGTCTCACACACACACTCTCTCTCTCTCTCACATGCACTCTCTCTCACACACACTCTCTCACACACACACACACTCTCTCTCTCACACACTCTCTCACACACACACTCTCTCTCACACACACACTCTCTCTCACACACTCTTCTCTCTCTCACACACACTCTTCTCACACATACACTCTCTCACACACACATTCTCTCTCACACACTCTCTCACACTCTCTCTCTCACACTACACACTCTCTCACACACACTCTCACACACTCTCTCACACACACACTCTCTCACACACACACTCTCTCACACACACTCTCTCTCACACACATACACTCTCTCTCACACACACTCTTCTCACACATACACTCTCTCTCACACACACTCTTTCTCACACTCTCTCTCTCTCACACACTCTCTCTCTCACACACTCTCTCTCTCACACTCTCTCTCTCACACACTCTCTCTCTCACACACTCTCCCTCACATACACACTCTCTCACACACATGCACTCTCTCATACACACACTCTCTCTCGCAGACTCTCTCTCACACACTCTCTCTCTCTCACACACTCCATGTCTCTCACACACTCAGGCTCTCACACACTCTCTCACACATGCACTCTGTCTCACACACACACTCTCTCTCTCTCTCACATGCACTCTCTCTCACATGCACTCTCTCTCACACACACTCTCTCTCACACACACTCTCTCTCACACACACACTCTCTCTCACACACACTCTCTCTCACACACACTCTCTCTCACACACACACACACTCTCTCTCACACACACTCTCTCTCACACACACACTCTCTCACACACATACTCTCACACACACTCTCTCTCACACACACTCACATTCTCTCTCAGGCACACTCTCTCTCTCACACACACACTCTCTCACACACACACTCTCTCTCACACACATTCTTTCTCACACACACTCTCTCTCACACACACTCTCTCTCACACACACTCTCTCTCACACACACTCACACTCTCTCTCACGCACACTCTCTCTCTCACACACACACACACACTCTCTCACACACACTCACACACTGTCTCACACACACACTCTCTCACACAAACTCTCTCTCACACACATTCTCTCTCACACACACACTCACATTCTCTCTCACACACACTCTCACACTCTCTCACACACACACTCTCTCACACACACACTCTCTCACACACACACTCTCTCACACACACTCTCTCTCACACACACTCTCTCTCACACACAGACTCTCTCTCACACACTCTCTCTCACACACACTCACACACACTCTCACACACACTCTCTCTCACACACACACTCTCTCACACACACACTCTCCCACTCGCATTCACTCACTCGCACACACATACACACGCTCACTTTTACACACAACTCTCTCTCTTTCACACACTCTCACACACACTCTCTCTCACACACTGTCTTTCACATACTGTCTCTCTCTTTCACACATGGTTTCTCTCTCTCTCACACACATCCATTCTGACTCACACTCTCTCACACTGTCTCACACACTCTCTTTTGCAGACACTCTCACACACACATACACACACCCTCACACACACGCTCTCTCTCACACACACATCCTCACACACACTCTCTCACACGTACACACTTTCTTTTTCACACACTCTCTCTCTCTTACACACACTCACACACACACTCTTTCTTACAATTGCTCTCACATATACACATGCACTCTCTCACACACACACACATATTCACACACACTCACACACTCTCTCATACATACACACTCTCTCACACACACACGCTCTCTGTCACACACACACTTTCTCTGTCACATTCACTCTCGCTCCGCACTATCTCTCTCTCTCACAAACACACACACAGACACATACACATAGAGAGTCTCTCTGTCACACACATTTTCTGTCTATCACACACACACAGTCTCTCTCTCTCTCACACACACACAAACACACACTCTCACACACACACACACTCGGTCTCTCTCACACACACTTTCTCTCACAAACACACACACACTCTCTCATACACATTTATCCTCTCTCTCACACACACTCTTACACTCGCTCTCACACTTCCTCACACTTAACTCTCTCTCACACTCTCCCTCACACTCTCTCTCTTGCTCACACACTCTCTTTCACACACACACTCTCTCACACACACACTCTCTCTCACACACACTCTCTTACACATTCTCTCTCACACACTCTCTCTCACACACACTCTCTCTCACACACACATACTCTCTCTCACACACACATACTCTCTCTCTCACACACACTCTCTCTTTCACACACATACTCTCTCCCTAAGCACATACTCTCTCACACAGTCTCCCTCACATACACACTCTCTCTCTCACACACACATGCACTCTCTCATACACACACTCTCTCTCACAAACTCTCTCTCACACACTCTGTCTCTCTCACACACTCTGGATCTCACATACTGTGGCTCTCACACACTGTCTCTCACACATATGCACTCTGTCTCACACACATACACACACTCTCTCACACACTCTCTCACACAACACTGTCTCTCTCACACACACACTCACTCTCACAAACACACTCTCTCACACGCACACTGTCACACACTCACTCTCTCACACCCACTCTCTCACACCACTGTATCTCACACACACACACACACTAACACACACACACTCTCTCTCTCACACATACACTCACACGCACACTCTCTCTCCCTCTCTGTCTGTGTGCATCTCTCTCTCAGAACGGTACAGCACAGTACAGGCCCTTCGGCCCTCAATGTTGTGCTGAGCTATGTCCAATCCCAAGATCAAGGTCATTTATAAAGATGAGAAATAGCAGTGGCCCCAAAACAGATCCCTGTGATACGCCACTAGTAACTGAATTGGTTGAATAATTCCCATCAACCAGCACCCTCTGTCTTCTATCAGCTAGCAAATTCCTGATCCAAACCCCCTCAAATCACCCTCAATCCCATTGCATCCATATTTTCTACGGGATCTTACCATCGGGAACCTTATCAAACACTCTCTCTGTACCTCTCTCTCTCTCTCTCTCTCTCTGTATTTGTCTTTCTCTGTATTTCTGTCTCTCTCTCTCTCTGTGTCTCTGTCTCTCTCTCTCTCTGTCTGTCTCTGTATCTCTCACGCTATCCGTCTCTCTCTCTGCATCTCTCTCTCTCTTTCACTGAATCTGTCACTCTCTTTGTGTGTATCTCTCTTTCTGTATCTGTATCCCTCTCTCGCTATCTGTATGTGTGTGTCTCTCTCTCTGCATCTGTCTCTCTCTCTCTCTCACTCTCTGTATGTGTGTTTCTCTCTCTATCTGTATCTCTGTCTCTTTATCTGTCTCTGTATCTGTCTCTTGCTCTCTCTACTGTGTTTTTCTCTCTCTCTATCTGTATCTATACGTGTATCTCTCTCTCTCTCTATCTCTATCTGTATCTATATCTCTGTCTCTCTCTATTGTGTTATTTGTTCTGTTTATCTGTATCTCTCTCTGTATATCTGTGTGTGTCTCTCTCTGTATATCTGTGTGTGTCTCTCTCTTTGTATCTGTGTGTGTGTCTCTCTCTCTCTATTTGTGTCTCTTTTTGTGTGTGTGTGTGTGTGTGTGTGTCTCTCTCTCTCTCCCTCTATCGATGTGTGTCCCTCTCTCTATTGGTGTCTGTCTCTTTCTGTATCTCTGTCTGTCTCGCTGTATCTGTGTGTGTGTGTCTCCCTCTCTCTTCCTATCCATCTGTGTCTCTCTCTCTGAGTTTTTCTCTCCCTCTCTGTCTCTCTCTCTCACTGTATCTGTATGTCTCACTCTGTATCTGTATGTGTGTCCCTCTCTCTGTCTCTCTCACTCCCTGTCTCTCTCTATGTCTCTCTCCCTGCATTCCTCTCCATCTGCCTATCTATCTCTATCTCTCTCTCTCTTTGTGTGTGTGTCTCTGCATCTGTCTCTGTCTATGTCTCTCCATTTCTCTCTCTCTTTCTGTGTCTCTCCCTCTCTCTCTCTCTGTGGCCTTCTCTCTATCTGTGTGTATGTCTGTCTCTCTCTCCCTGTCTCTGTATCTCTGTCTCTTTGTCTGTACCTCTGTCTTTCTCTCACTTTCTCTCTCTATTTATATATATGCATATATAAATACACATAAAATCTATGTATATGTATCTCTCTCTCTGTGTCTGTGTATATGTCTCTCTCTCTCTCTCTCTCTATGTCTGTGTGTGTGTCTCTCCCTCTGTTGCTGTGTCTCTGTGTCTGCCTCACTCCCTCTGTATATGTGTCTCTCTCTCTCTCTCTCTCTGTATCTATGTGTCTCTGTATCTATGTGTCTCTGTACCTGTGCCTGTCTGTATCCTGTCTGTGTACCTGTGTCTCTCTGTATCTGTGTGTCTCTATGTGTCTCTCTGTATTTCTAAGTTGCCCCTTTGTGTTGCAAGTTGTCCCAGAGATGGAGAGACAGGGACACAGGGGAGGCCGAAACGCTACAGAAACAGGAGAAAGGTTTGAAAATGGAGGAGTGTTTCTTATCCATCTATAAAAATCATCCACTCTGACAGCAGTTCCATTTCACACTCTCTGCTCAGTCCTGTGTTGGGGGGTGTTTAATGTGGGATCAGTGTTTGCTTTTCTCAAAGCGCACTGATATTCTCAACAAGGGCAAGAGGTTTCAGTGTTTAAAAATGTAAAGATCACAAAACCAAACCAGACAGAGAGTGATGAGGCCTCACACCTTCAATGTAGAGATTCCCCCAATCTTTCCTTTTGTGTATTGCTTCCTTCCTCTGTCTGAAGACGTAGAAATTACTGAAATAATTCAATCTCTCAGGACAATCACTGTAAACAGCTTCTGGAAACAAATTGACATTTTGATCACCCAAAAAGCTGAATGTTTATTCAAACATTGACCCCATATCCTTGTAAATGTAAAGATAACTCCCATTTCCCCAAAGCAGGAAAATATGAAGTGGAATCATCTTAATCTTTCTATCAAAGATAGAACATTTCTTTTCTATCAAGTTTATTTATTAGTGTTACAAGTGGTTCACATTAACACTGGAATAAAGTTACCGTGAAAATCCCCGAGTCACCACACTCTGGGGCCTGTTTGGGTACACTGAGGGAAAATTTAGCACGGTCAATACACCCAACCAACACATCTTTCAAACTGCGGGAGGAAACCAGAGCACCTGGAGGAAACCCACCCAGACACGGGGAGAACATACAGACTCCGCACAGACAGTGACCCAAGCTGGGAATCGAAGCCAGGACCCTGGCGCTGTGTAGCAGTAGTTAGTGCAGACCACTGTGTCCCCGTGCCAGCATCTATACATACAGACACATAGATATATGGAGACACACACACAGATATACTGTGATATATACAGAGGCAGATATTCTGAAATACTCAGAAATATATAGAAAGACACATAGACACCCACACACACACAGGAGAGAGACAGAGAGAGGGAAAAATACTGTAAGACAGATAGACACACACAAAGAATTACACACACACACATATCGACGTACAGACCAACATACAGAGAGAGGGGGTGGTGGAGATTGAGGAGAGAAGGCAGAGAGACCAGAGAGAGGGAGAGGGTAAGTCATAAATGAGATTTTACAGCATGGAAACAGGCCCTTCAGCCCAACTTGTCCGTGCTGCCCCTTTTTTTAAAACTGCTAAACTAATCCCAATTGCCCACATTTGACCCATATCCCTCTGTACCCATCTAATCCATGGGACTGTCTACATTTTTTTTAGAAGACAAGATTGTATCCCTCTCTACTATTACCTCTGGCAGCTTGTTCCAGACACTCACCGCCCTCTGGGTGAAAAAAAATTGCCCCTCTGGAGACTTTTGTATCTCTCCCCTCTCTCCTTAAACCTACACCCTCTAGTTTTACACTCCCCTATCTTTGGGAAAAGATATTGACGTGTGTGTGTTTCTCGCTTTGTGTGTGTTTCTCATTCTGTGTGTGCGTGTGTTTCTCTCTCTTTGTGTGTGTGTTTCTCCCTGTGGATCTGTGTGTTTCTGTGTGCATATGTTTTTGTGTTTGTGTCTGTCTCTCTCTTTGTGTGTGTGTGTGTGTGTGCGTGTTTCTGTGTGTGTGTGTATTTCTCTTTGTGTGTATGTTTCTCTCTTTGTATATGTCTTTCTGTGTGTGCGTGTTTCTGTGTGTGTGTGTGTTTCTCTTTGTGTATGATTTTCTGTGTGTGTTTCTCTCCGTGTGTTTGTGTGTGTTTTTCTCATTGTGTGTGTGTTTCTCTGTGCGTGTGTTTCTCTGTGTTTGTGCTTCTCTGTGTGTATGTGTTTCTCTCCTTGTGTGTGCGTGTGTAATTTTCTCCTTGCATGTGTGTGTCTCACACACTCACAGAATGAATTGAAGTTCAAAATTTGAAGCTCGGGTGAATTGGCCGTGCTAAATCATCCCTTAGTTTCCAAATATCTGCATGCTTGGTGAAGTGGCCATGTTAAATTGTTCCTTAGTGTCCAATGATGAGTAGGTTAGGTGGATTACCCATGGTCTATTGCCCCTTAGTGTCCAAAGATGTTAAGATTTGGTGAATTGACCATGCTACACTGCCACTTAGTGTCCAAAGATCAATGGGTTCAGTGAATTGGTTGTTGACACCTACGATGAAATTTCCCCATCCTGCCCGTCTTGGGAATCGTAACTGTGTGGGCACTAACTCCGGAATTCCTTCCCCGAACATTTTACTAAAATCCATCCATGGGATGTGGGCCTGTCTGGTTCTGCCCACGGTTACTGCCCATCCCAAATTCCCCATGAACTGAGGGTCTCGCTGGGGCCATTTTAAACAGCAGCTCAGGGTTAACCACATTGCTGTGGGGCTGGAGTCACTTGAAGGCCAGACCAGGTAAGGACGGCAGATTTCCTTCCCAAAGGACATTAGTGAAGCAGACGGTTCTCTCCGTTTTAACAACTCCTTTTCCTCCAATTCAGATAGTTCGTAAAAACCATCTGACCAAACCTTTGGGACATGTGACTCGAAACTCTCTCGGAGTCAAATTTCTCACATTAAAGCTCCTGTGAAGCATCTTGGGATAATATTGTTCAGGGTGCTATATAAATGCAAGTTGTTGATGTGTGTGTCTGAGTGTCAGCTTCTAGAACATAGAACAGTGCAGCACAGTACAGGCCCTTTGGCCCTCAATGTTGGGTCGAGCTGTGTCCGAACCCAAGATCAAGCTGTCCCACTCCCTATCATTCCGGAGTGCTCCATGTGCCTATCCAATAACTGCTTGAAAGTTCCTAAAGTGTCCGACTCCACTATCACAGCAGGCAATGCATTCCACACCCCAACCACTCTCTGAGTGAAGAATCTACCTCGGACATCCCTCCGATATCTCCCACCATGAACCTTATAGTTCTGCCCCCTAGTAACAGCTACATCCACCCGAGGAAATAGTCTCTGCACATCCACTCTATCTATCCCCCTCATCATCTTATAAACCTCTTTTAAAATGCCTCTCATCCTCCTCTGCTCTAAAGAGAAAAGCCCCAGCTCCCTCAACCTTTCCTTATAAGACCTACCCTCCAAACCAGGCATCATCCTGGTAAATCTCCTCTGCACTCTCTCCAATCCTTCCACATCCTTCTTATAGTGAGGTGACCAGAACTGAACATAATATTCCAAATGTGGTCTCACCAATATTTGGTATAGTTGCGGCATAACCCCACGGCTCTGAAACTCAAACCCCCTGTTAATAAACACTAACACACTATAAGCCTTCTTCACGGCTCTATCTACTTGAGTGGCAACCTTCAGAGATCTGTATATATGAACCCCAAGATCTCTCTGTTCCTCTACGTTCCTCAGAACCCTGTCGTTGACCCTGTAATCCGTATTCAAGTTTGTCCTACCAAAATGAATCACCTTGCACTTATCAGGGTTAAACTCCATCTGCCACTTTTTGGCCAAGTTCTGCATCGTATCAATGTCTCTTTGCAGCCTGCAAGAGCCCTCCACCTCATCCACTACTCCACCAATCTTGGTGTCATCAACAAATTTACTAACCCACCCTTCAGCCCCTTCTTCCAAGTCATTGATAAAAATCACAAACAGCAGAGGACCCAGCGCTGACCCCAGTGGCACTCCGCTCGTAACTGACCTCCAGTCTGAAAATTTTCCATCCACCAGCACCCTCTGTCCATGTCCAGGACACTGCGGGTAACAGAGAATGATTCACTCTGCTCTGTGACTGTACATCTCGTGTGTGTCTCAGTGTCAGCTCTGAAACATGTACACTACAATCCCATCCTGTTTGTTGTCTGTGTGTGTGTGTGTGTGTGTCACTTGGTTTGTTGTCAGTATGTGTGTGTGTCACTCGGTTTGTTGTCAGTGAGTGTGTGTGTGTATCACTCGGTTTGTTGTCAGTGAGTGTGTGTGTCACTCGGTTTGTTGTCAGTGTGTGTGTGTATCACTCGGTTTGTTGTCAGTGTGTGTGTGTATCACTCGGTTTGTTGTCAGTGTGTGTGTGTGTGTATCACTCGGTTTGT
>JAGIQG010000318.1:0-40022 GCA_024679065.1 Sphyrna mokarran
GTACACCAGACACTGAAAACAAGCACGCAGCTCCAGCAAACACATAGGACGGCGAATGGTATGTTGGCCTTCACTGTAAGAAAACTTGAGTAAAGGAGCAAGGATGTCTTAACACCAAAGATGAGCAGGTTGGGCTGATTGGCCATTCAAAATTGCCCTTTAGTGTCAGAGGGATTAGCAGGGTCAATATGTCCCATTACAGTGATGGGGCCTGGGTGGGATTGTTGCTAGCATAGCCTCGAGTGGCTGAATGGCCTCCTTCTGCACGGTAGGGATTCTATGATTCTAATATGTCCATACGTTAAGGAAGGTGGCAGGGCACTTTGAGAGAGCAGGAAATGAAGTATACGGTATCCCTGCTTTTATTAATGGAGGAATTGAGTACAAGAGGAAGGAGCTCATATTGAACTTGTATAAGACACTCGTTAGGCCTCAGCAGGAGACTGCACCCAGTTCCGGGCCCCGTACTTGAGGAGGGATTTGAAGACATTGGAGAGAGTACGGAGCAGGTTCACAAGAATGATTCCAGGGATTAAGATCCGTAGCTACGAGGGTAGATCGGAGAGGTTGGGACTGTTTTCCTCGGAGAAAAGAAGGCCGAGGTGAGACTTGAGAGAGAGATTGAAGATCCTGAGGATTTTGGACAGGTTAAAGAGTGAGAAACTCTTCCCTCTCAAGAGCTGGTGATGAACTAGAGGGCCCAGATTGGAAATGATGGGGAAATGGATCAGAAGTGAAATGTGGAAAATCACTTCACCAAGAGGTTGTTTGGAATCTGGAACAATCTTCCTGAAAGCCTGTTCCAATATTCAATAAGATCCTGGCTGATCTGTGATCTAACTCTCTGTCTCTTTACCCCTTTGCACTACGGGAAATCTATCAATCCCCAGATTTAAAATAATAACAAGTGACTGAGCATCAATAGCCATTTGCAGAAGATTGTTTCAAACTAACTCCACACCACATCTGGCAATGTTTCCATTTCTACAATTCTCAATTTCTAAACTGAGGCTAACACCCAAATATTCCCAAATCCTGGAATTCCCAACCAGCAGAAAAACTTGTTCTTTATCAGCCTCTCCCTTTCCCTCATTATTTTCAATGTTTGATTCAATCAGCCCCCAACTTCAATTCCAGTGGTTAAGAATAATGTTTAATCTGCACCGTTCATCAAATGTTCCCAACACAAATACTGTCATGGGCTAAATCCAGAGTTAAATTCCCCCTGCTCTGTCCAAGGAATGTTTCAACGCAAATTTTTATTTAGAAGTTTGAGGAAAAAAAACAGGAATCAAATAGTTCAGCATCCTAGTGTGGCCTCGGGTTTATTTCAATCAGCCCTTCACATTAAAACATGAAGTTGAAGTTTCGAATACTGTCTGTGGCAGCGTTTGTGGATTCAGTTGTTCTCTTGCTTTTTCACCTGTCTGAAGAATTTGAATTGTAGATATTGTTTAATCATTCCTTTCTCTCAGCACGTGGAACTTGTGAATCTTCAAAGCAGACAGTCTCATGTCATTAACATCAAACAGCATCTTTATTCATCCATCCATTTCCTATCTCTGAATAGATCCCACACATTTCCAGAATGCAGGAAGCTCTCAATGGAAACTGCTTCCATTGATTCCCCAATACAATTCTTCACACTTGACTGGAAACTACATTCCACTGACATTCCCCAAAGCAGCTACAGAAAAGTGACTGGTTATTTTAAACATTGAACCTGAACTCATTGAGTTTATGATTCACTCACATTGTACAGAAATGTTGATGCTGTTTTGATGAGAGTGATCAGCTTAACTCTGTAACATGAAGGCAGCCTCCGGACTGAGATTAACCATATTTACAAGGATCCCACAATATCAGAGACATTGCTGTGTGGATTGTGTGAATCCAGCTGTGAAATATCGGAACATTTGGAGCTTTCACTGTTTCTGTCTTTCCATCATTTATTAAAGTACGTTGTTCTATCCCTTTTAAATCTAAATTGTGTCAATCCACATTTCCCTGCACTGAAACATCGCCACCAGTTTTGTCCACTTACTAAAGATGAAAAACTCTTTGCAATTTGATGTTTCCAGCTACGCTGCTTACAATGCTGTCTCATTTTCTGTATCTATGGCAAACTGTGATGTGAAGCATTCAGTCACATTAAATGGTCAATAAATACATCAAAACTAACTGTATATTTCGCTGTGTGTGTGTGTGTCTGTTTCCCATGATCTGTTTGAGTGGTGGAGCAGGCTCAATGGGTCAAATGGCCTAAAACTGCACATAATTGAGATTTAAACACTCATCCATGCTGACACCCACCCACACACACACACACACACACACCCACCCACACACGCAGACACACGCACACACGCAGACACACGCACACACAAATGCAGACACACACACTCACACACACCCACACCCACACAAAGGCACTCACATAGAGACAGAATGACACACACATATTCAGAGAGAGGGAGACACGGACACAGATACAAACACAGTCACACACCCAGACAGAGAGAGACACACACAGTCACTCATAGACACACAGAAACACATGTACACTCATAGACACACAAGCTCAGAGACACAGAAAAACACACAATCTCTGTCAGACACACAGGGAGACACACAAGCTCACACACCCACATAGAAATACATGCACACACTTAGAAACTCTCCCTCACACACCCAGAAACACAGAAACATAACCACACTGACACTCCCACACACCCATTCCTATTTGTGTTTTACTCCTCACTGCCCCAACTATAAAGCACTGGGATCTGAGCTTGAAATGCTGGAACTGATCAGGGAGGAACGAGTGGGGCCTAATAGACACTGAGAGGTTCACTTGTGTGTGAATCATAGAATGGGGACAGCACAGGAGGCCATTCAGCCCGTCAAGCAAGGATGGACACCCTGCAAGAGCAGTTTCACTATTCCCACTCCCCCCCCACACCCTCTCCCCGGAACCCTGTCAATATTTTCCCTTCAGCTTCCCATTCAATCTCCTCTGGATGGAATCTTCTTCTCCCTCCGGCTCAGACACAACATTCAAGATCCCAGCATTAAAAACATTTCCCCATCACACAACAGCCTCAAACCTCTCTCACTTATTACAGTCTGGGCCTTGTATCAGTAATCTCTACCCTAAACCTCTCTCAGTTATTACAGTCTGGGCCTTGTATCAGTAATGTCTGCACTAAACCTCTCTCAGTTATTACAATCTGGGCCTTGTATCAGTAATCTCTACCCTAAACCTCTCTCAGTTATTACAATCTGGGCCTTTTATCAGTAATCTCTACCCTAAACCTCTCTCAGTTATTACAATCTGGGCCTTGTATCAGTAATCTCTGCCCTAAACCTCTCTCAATTATTACAATCTCGGCCTTATATCAGAAATCATTACCCTAAACTGCTTTCAGTTATTACAAACTTGGGGTTGTATTTGTAAACTCTGCCCTAAACATCTTTCAGAATTTATAATCTGGGCCTCATATGTGTAATCTTTTCCCAAAACCCCTCACACGTATTAGAATCTAGTCCTTGTATCAGTAAACTCTTCTCTAAACCCCGCTCAGTTATTACAATCAAAGCTTGGATCAGTAATCACTGCACAAAACGTCTCTCAGCTATTGCAATCTGTGCCTTGTGTCAGTAAAGTCTGCCCTAAACCTCCCTCAGATTATACAATCTGTGTCTTGTATCACTAATCTATGCATTAAACTTCTCTCAGTTATTACAATCTGTGCCTTTTATCAGTACGCTCTGCCCTAAACTTCCCTGCTGTTACAATCTGGGCCTTGTATCAATAATCTCTAACCTAAACCTCTCTCAGTTTTTACAATATGGGCCTTGTATCATCAATTTCTGCCCTAAACATCTTCCACTAATTACAATCTAGGCCTTGTATCAGTAAACTCTGATCTAAACCTCTCTTGGTTATTCAATCTGGGCCTTGTATCAGTAAACTCGGCATAAACCTCTCTCAGTTATTACAATCCGGGCCTTGTATCATTAAACTCTGGCCTAAACCTCTCTTAATTGTTACAATCTGGGCCTTGTATCAGTAATCTCTGCCCTAAGCCTCTCGGTATTTACAATCTGTGCTTTGCATCAGTAATCTCTGCCCAAAATCTCTCAGTTATTGCAATCTGGGCCTTCTATCACTAATCTGTGCCCTGAACCTCTCTCAGTTATTACAATCTGGGCCTTGTATCAGTAATCTTTGTCCTAAATCTCCCTCAGTTATTACAATCTAGGCCTTGTAGCAATGATCGCTGCTATAAACATCTCTCAGTTATTACAATATGGGCCTGGTATCAGTAATCTCTGCCCTAAACCTCTCTCAGTTATTACAATCTGGGCCTTGTATCAGTAATCTCTGCCCTAAACCTCTCTCAGTTATTACAATCTGGGCCTTGTATTAGTAAGCTCTGCCCTAAACCCATCTCAGTCATAAGTCTTGAGACAGTATTAAATAAATATTAAAACTTTGAACTTTAAAACCTCTCTGTGTCTCTGTCATAATTCAGACCCCAGGTCAGTGCCAGATTGAGAGGGGGTCAGTATTGAGCAGAATGGACAGACAGTTTGATACAAAGTTTGAAGAAACTCCAAGGAGTGTTTGTGAACATGTTGGGGGTTGTGGAAAGGTCAGTGTGTAACAAGCTGAGGGAAGGGGTTTCCAGTTCACATCTTGTTGCTGTTTGGAGAAAACCCCCCCTTTTTAAAACAAAATCCCTGTGGTGCAGTTTTTGCTGAGAGCTTGTCCAAATAAATATTAATTCCAGGGATAAAGAGGAGGAGAGAATAAAAAAGAGAGGCGGATAGAGGAAGGAAATGGAGAGAAAAACAGAGAGAAATAGACAGAATGGGGGAAAAGCTGTGGAGAGGATGGAATGAAAATCTGAATTTCTGAAAACTGAATTGCAAAGGCCTCTGTGAATTTTATTTAACAATTAGGAACAGCGCTCTATCTCCCAGCCCTTATTATTTTCGATTTAAAACAAACTTACAGACCGTTTCATCAATAATTTACTCTTTGCCACCCACCAAAGTGTTAATGTGTTTGTGATTAATTACAAAGCCGGGATATTTTAACCCTAAGGTTTTAAACTCCAGCACCCCCAAACGTCCCACAAACTAACCAGAACTGGTTCATCCGAGGAAGCGAGATGAAAATTAAACCTGGATCGGGATAATAAAGAGACAACAACTCACGTGTGGCCTATAGAACAGGACACAGTCCATCCATCCTCCTCTGGAGAAAAGCCCCTTGTCCAAGGATTTCCAGTCCCATTGCAGTCTTCAAAATTCAAATCCCTGGGGAGAAGAGAAAATAATTAATTAAAATACCAAAACATGTTTAAACTAAACAGCACAAGAGCCCAGGATTCCCCCTTCTCATATCTTACTGAGAGATTGTTCAGCTAAATATTAATTCCTTGGGAAGAAAGAGAGAATCTAATTAATTTAAATGCTAAAAAATGTTTAAATTAAACAGCACAAGAGAACACGATTCCTCTTTCTCAGATCTTACTGAGAGACTGGTCAGCTAAGTACAATTTCCTTGGAAGAGAGAGAATCTAATTAATTGAAATACTAGAAAATGTTGAAGTTAAATAGCACAAGAGACAAGGATTCCCCCTTCTAAGATTTGACTGAGAGATTGTCCAACTAAATATTAATACTTAATATTAAGGGCCTTTTAAAAGTCTTCTGGATGAATACATGGGATTTAATAGGATTGAGGGTTATAGGTAGGCCTGGTCAGTAGAGATATGATCAGTGGAACTTGTGGGCTGAAGGGCCTGTTTGTGCAGTAGAATTTCTATGATTCTATGATTACAATCTGGGCCTTGTATCAGTAATTTCTGAACTAAACCTCTCTCAGTCATTACAATCTGGGCTCGTATCAGTAATCAGTGCCCTAAACCTCTCTCAATCATTACAATCTGGGCTTGTATCAGTAATCAATGCCCTAAACCTCTCTCAATCATGACTATCTGGGCCTTGTATCAGTAATCGCTGCTCTAAACCTCTCAGTTATTACAATCTGGGCTTGTATCAGTAATCTCTGCCCTAAACCTCTCTCAATCATTGCAATCTGGGCCTTGTATTAGTAATCTCTGCCAAAAACCTCTCTCAGTTATTACAATCTGGGCCTTATGTCAATAATCTCTGCCATAAGACTCTCTCAGTTATTACAATCTGGGCCTTGAATCAGTAATCTCTGCCCTAAACCTCTCTCAGCTTTTACAATCTGGGCCTTGAATCAGTAATCTCTGCCCTAAACCTCTCTCAGAAATTACAATCTGGGCCTTGTAACAGTAATCTCTGCCCTTTAGCTGATTGGAGAATATCCTTGTGAATATTACTTAGTTTGCGATGTAATATTTTCCTGCTGTTGCCAATGTGACTATTTTGAATATATTTTGGGGGATTCTCCGGCCTCCCCTCAGCAGCTTTTTGGGCAGTGAGAGGTGACACACTGTTCACTAGTGGAGGGAGGTTTTGCTCCTGTTGCTGTCGATGGGATTTCCCATTGAAGCTGCCTCACGCTGGCAGGAATCCAGAGGCAGGGCAACGAGAGCAGAGAATTCCCCACTGGTGAAGAGCCGGAGAAGTCCCGACATTCGCTCCTTTCCCAGTTATCACTGCGCTCGACCCTGTCGCTGTTTATACTCTCAGTTGTCCCAGCGAAGACTACATTACACCAGGCTGCTGTGGACACCACAGTGAACCCCCCTCTTTGAGTTCTTACTGGATGAATACCTTGCATGGATTGATGTGAGCTCTGAGAGCTCCCCTTAAATCAACATCTTCTGGATTTCCCCAGGGGTGAGTGTCTTCAGGGCCCCCAACCACCTTCAGCGGCTCCATCAATGTCCTTCCCGCCATCACAGGCTCTGAAGTGGGATGTTCGCTGATGATTGCACAATGTTTAGCACCACCCACACTCCTCAGATACTGAAACAGAAAATAAGAACATCCCAAACAGGTCAGGCAGCATCTGTGGAGAGAGAAACAGATTCTGGGAGCACTGAGAGACAGGCAGATCCAGAAAGAATATGTACACACACTCACACTCAGAGCCGTAAACTAAACAGATATATACTGGAGAGGGAATCCCTTCCCCCTCTGGAAATAGAGACTCACTGGATTCCTCTTCCAAAGACCCAACACATCTGGATGAACAGAATAGGCTCCAGTTCTCCCCATGGTCCTTTTCCGATCTCCATCCTTCACATCTGCACAATTCAGGTACAGTTTGTGAATCAAAGCAAACCCTGTCCATTACAAATCCACTCAGCCTTTTCCCTCTGCTCTCTCCGCACACACTCAGCTACAAGACAACAAGAAACAAACAGGAACCATGGATTCCAGGAGAGAAAGGTTCCACCTGGATCCTCCTCTCAATGGATTCTCCGTCACCGGAGAGGACATTCCAGCTCCTGCAGAACGGAACTACTGATTAATATCAGGGACAGAATCAGAATGAATCGGAATGAATCTCTCAAGAGAGATGAAAGGTTTCTGCTCATCGTAAAAAGCGAAACAGTCACTCAGTGTGATTAAGGGAGAGAGCTGGCTGGTCTATCTTTGACCCAAGTCACACACTGACTCTGAATATCCTCACAGCAGTTTGGGGGAACGGAGATTTCTAAACAACTATTCATGGCTTTAGGGTCTCCAAAAATGTTTCGCCGGCAAAGGAGCATCATTGAAATGTTGTCAGTGTTATTTAGGGAACGTTTTGTCACCAGCAGGATGTGGAGTCTTTGGAGAGGGGACAAAAAAGAGTTCCCAGCATGTTGTCCTGATATGAAGGGCATTAGCTATGAGGAGAGGTTGGAGAAAATTGGGTTTGTTCTCATTGGGATGATGGAGGGTGAGGGGAGACCTGATAGAAGTCTACAAGATTATGAGGGGCACGGACAGAGTGGAGAGTCAGAAGCTTTTACCCAGGGTGGAGGAATCAATTACTTGGGGGGCAGAAGTTTAAGGTGCGAGGGGCAAGGTTTAAAGGAGATGTACGAGGCAAGTTTTTTTTACACAGAGGGTGGTGGGTTCCTGGAACTCACTGCCGGGGGAGGGAGTAGAAGCAGGTACGATTGTGTCTATTAGTGGGTGTCTGGACAAATCCATGAACAGGATGGGAATAGAGGGATATGGTCCCTGGAAGGGTAGGGGGTTTTAGTTCACTCGGGCAGCATGGTCAGTACAGGCTTGGAGGGGCTGAAGGGCCTGTTCCTGTGCTGGAATTTTCTTTGTTCTAATTTCAGACAGAGAGAGAGATAAAGATCCAGAGGCAGAGAGAGACAGAAACAGGATGGAACTGTGCTGTACATGTTTCCGAGCTGATACTGAGACACACACGAGATGGACATCAATGATTTGGACGAGGGAAGGAAAAATAATCTTTCCAAGTTTGCTGATGCCATGAAGCTTGTTGGGAAGTGAGTAGTGAGAAGGATGTTAGAATGATTCCCAGAGATTTCAGCAAGTTGGGTAAATGTGAAACAGATGCAGTATAACGTGGACAAACGTGGATTTAACTACTTCAGACAGAGAAACAGAACGGCAGAGGATTATTTAAATGGTGATAAATTGGGAAATGTTGATGTACAGAGATGGTGATGAACTAGAGGACACAGATTGGAAATGATGGGGAAATGGATCAGAAGTGAAATGTGGAAAATCACTTCACCAAGAGGGTGTTTGGAATCTGGAACAATCTTCCTGAAAGCCTGTTCCAATATTCAATAAGATCCTGGCCACATCTGGCAATGTTTTCGTTTCTACAATTCTCAATTTCTAAACTGAGGCTAATACCCAAATATTCCCAAATCCTGGAATTCCCAACCAGCAGAAAAACTTGTTCTTTATCAGCCTCTCCCTTTCCCTCATTATTTTCAATGTTTGATTCAACCAGCCCCCAACTTCAATTCCAGCGGTTAAGAATAATGTTTAATCTGCACCATTCATCAAATATTCCCAACACAAATACTGTCATGGGCTAAATGCAGAGTGAAATTCCCTCAGCTCTGTCCAAGGAATGTTTCAGCACAGATTTTTATTTTGAAGTTTGGGGAAAGAAAACAGAAATCAAATAGTTCAGCATCCCAGTGTGGCCTCGGGTTTATTTCAATCAGCCCTTCACATTAAAACATGAAGTTGAAGTTTCGAATACTGTCTGTGGCAGCGTTTGTGGATTCAGTTGTTCTCTTGCTTTTTCACCTGTCTGAAGAATTTGAATTTTGGATATTGTTTAATCATTCCTTTCTCTCAGCACATGGAATTTGTGAATCTGCAAGGCAGACAGTCTCATGTCATTAACATCAAACTGCATCTTTATTCATCCATCCATTTCCTATCTCTGAATAGATCCCACACATTTCCAGAATGCAGGAAGCTATCAATGGAAACTGCTTCCAATGATTCCCCAATACAATTCTTCACACTTGACTGGAAACTACATGCCACTGACATTCCCCAAAGCAGCCACAGAAAAGTGACTGGTTATTTTAAACATTGAACCTGAACTCATTGAGTTTATGATTCACTCACATTGTACAGAAATGTTGATGCTGTTTTGATGAGAGTGATCAGATTAACTCTGTAACATGAAGGCAGCCTCCAGACTGAGATTAACCACGTTTACAACAATTCCACAATATCAGAGACATTGCTGTGTGGATTGTGTGATTCCAGCTGCGAAATATCCAAACATCTGGAGCTTCCACTGTTTCTGTCTTTTCATCATTTATTAAAGTACGTTGTTCTATCCCTTTTAAATCTAAATTGTGTCAATTTACATTTCCCTGCATTGAAACATCGCCACCAGTTTTGTCCACTGACTAAAGATGAAAAACTCTTTGCAATTTGATGTTTCCAGCAACGCTGCTTACAATGCTGTCTCATTTTCTGTATCTATGGCAAACTGCGATGTGAAGCCTTCAGTCAGATTAAATGGTCAATAAATACATCAAAACTACCTGTATATTTCTCTGTGTGTGTGTGTCTGTTTCCCATGATCTGTTTGAGTGTGGAGCAGGCTCAATGGGTCAAATGGCCTAAAACTGCACATAATTGAGATTTAAACACTCATCCATGCTGACACACACCCACACACACACACACACACTTACACACATACGCTCACACACACCCACACACACCCAAAAGCACTCACATAGAAACAGAATGACACACACATATTCAGAGAGAGGGAGACACGGACACAGATACAAACACAGTCACACACCCAGACAGAGAGAGACACACACAGTCACTCATAGACACACAGAAACACACGTACACTCATAGACACACAAGCTCAGAGACACAGAAAAACACACAATCTCTGTCAGACACACAGGGAGACACACAAGCTCACACACACACATAGAAATACATGCACACACTTAGAAACTCTCCTCAACACCAGAAACACAGAAACATACCCCACTGACACTCCCACACACTTATTCCCATATTTGGTTTTACTCCTCACTGCCCCAACTATAAAGCACTGGGATCTGAGCTTGAAATGCTGGAACTGATCAGGGAGGAACGAGTGGGGCCTAATAGACACTGAGAAGTTCACTTGTGTGTGAATCATAGAATGGGGACAGCACAGGAGGCCATTCAGCCCGTCAAGCCAGGATGGACACCCTGCAAGAGCAGTTTCACTAATCCCACTCCCCCCACCCTCTCCCCGGAACCCTGTCACTATTTTCCCTTCAGCTTCCCATTCAATCTCCTCTGGATGGAATCTTCTTCCCCCTCCGGCTCAGACACAACATTCAAGATCCAAAACATTTCCCCATCACTCAACAACCTCAAATCTCTCACTTATTACAATCTGGGCCTTGTATCAGTAATCTCTGCCCTAAACCTCTCTCAGTTATTACAATCTGGGCCTTGTATCAGTAATCTCTGCCCTAAACCTCTCTCAGTTATTACAATCTGGGCCTTGTATCAGTAATCTCTGCCCTAAACCTCTCTCAGTTATTACAATCTGGGCCTTGTATCAGTAATCTCTGCCCTAAACCTCTCTCAGTTATTACAATCTGGGACTTGTATCAGTAATCTCTGCCCTAAACCTCTCTCAGTTATTACAATCTGGGCCTTGTATCAGTAATCTCTGCCCTAAACCTCTCTCAGTTATTACAATCTGGGCCTTGTATCAGTAATCTCTGCCCTAAACCTCTCTCAGTTATTACAATCTGGGCCTTGTATCAGTAATCTCTGCTCTAAACCTCTCTCAGTTATTACAATCTGGGCCTTGTATCAGTAAACCCTGCCCTAAACCTCTCTCAGTTATTACAATCTGGGCCTTGTATCAGTAATCTCTGCCCTAAACCTCTCTCAGTTATTACAATCTGGGATAGTATCAGTAATCTCTGTGCTAAACCTCTCTCAGTTATTACAATCTGGGATAGTATCAGTAATCTCTGTGCTAAATCCACAGACTGAACGGCCTCCTTCTGCGCTGGGATTCTGGGGCTCTCCCAGTTTCCATTCTCCATAGTGTAAGAAACAATATCTTTAACTCGATGTTAATCCGTGTGAGAAAAATAAATCAAATCCAAATCTCCTTCTTCACTTTTTCATCAAATATTCCCAGGGCGAGTGGAAAGTGGGAGTTGGCTCCAGATTAAAGTTCCCTCACTGGATCCGAACAGACGGGTTAGCAAGAGGAGGAGGCCATTCGGCCCCTTCAACCTGCTCCACCATTCAATAAGATCACATCTGATTGGACTGTAACCTCAACTCTCCATTCCTGCCGACCCCCTGATAACCTCTCACTCCCCCCCCACCCCGGCCTTGTTCATCACCAATCGATCAAACTCTGGGTGGAAAATACTCCAAACCTCTGCTCACACTGCCTTTATCACCTCTCCTCCATCCAGCTGGAGAGGGTTACACAGAGAGACAGAATAGAGAGAGAGAGTAACAGAGAGGAGAGAGTAACAGAGAGAGAGAGAGGAGTAACAGAGAGAGAGAGAGAGTAACGAGAGAGAGAGAGAGAGACAAGAGAGAGAGAGAGTAACAGAGAGAGAGAGAGAGTAACAGAGAGAGAGAGAGAGAGTAACAGAGATGAGAGAGAGAGAGTAACAGAGAGAGGAGAGAGAGTAACAGAGAGAGAGAGAGAGTAACAGAGAGAGAGAGAGAGAGAGTAACAGAGAGAGAGAGAGACAGGATAGAGAGAGAGAGTAACAGAGGAGAGAGAGGGAGAGTAACAGAGAGAGAGAGAAGACAGGATAGAGAGAGACAGAAACAGAGAGACAGGATAGAGAGAGAGAGTAACAGAGAGAGAGAGTAACAGAGAGGGAGAGAGAGAGAGTAACAGAGAGAGACAGGATAGAGAGAGAGGAACACAGAGAGAGAGAGACAGTATAGAGAGAGAGAGTAACAGAGAGAGAGAGAGACAGGATAGAGAGAGAGAGAGTAACAGAGAGAGAGAGAGAGTAAGAGAGAGAGAGAGAGGATAGAGAGAGACATAAACAGGGAGAGAGAGAGAGACAGGATAGAGAGAGAGAGTAAAAGAGAGAGAGAGAGAGAGACAGGATACAGAGAGACAGAAACAGAGAGAGACAGGATGGAGAGAGAGATTAACAGAGAGAGAGAGAGATAACAGAGAGAGAGAGAGAGAGAGAGAGAGTAACAGAGAGAGAGAGAGCAACAGAGAGAGAGAGAGAGAGTAACAGAGAGAGAGAGAGAGAGTAACAGAGAGAGAGAGAGTAAGAGAGAGAGAGAGACAGGATAGAGAGAGAGAGTAAAAGAGAGAGAGAGAGAGGGAGAGTAACAGAGAGAGAGAGAGAGACAGGATAGAGAGAGAGAGAAACAGAGAGAGAGAGAGAGGGAGAGTAAGTAACAGAGAGAGAGAGAGAAAGACAGGATAGAGAGAGACAGAAACAGAGAGACAGGGTAGAGAGAGAGAGTAACAGAGAGAGAGAGAGTAACAGAGAGAGAGAGTAAACAGAGAGAGAGAGAGAGAGAGAGAGAGAGAGACAGAGAGAGAGAGAGAAGGATAGAGAGAGAGAGAGTAACAGAGAGAGAGAGAGTAACAGAGAGAGAGAGAGAGAGGATAGAGAGAGACATAAACAGGGAGAGAGAGAGAGACAGGATAGAGAGAGAGAGTAAAAGAGAGAGAGAGAGAGGGAGAGTAACAGAGAGAGAGAGAGAGACAGGATACAGAGAGACAGAAACAGAGAGAGACAGGATGGAGAGAGAGATTAACAGAGAGAGAGAGAGTAACAGAGAGTGAGAGAGGATAGAGAGAGAGAGTAACAGAGAGAGAGAGAGGATAGAGAGAGAGAGTAACAGAGAGAGTTAGACAGGATAGAGAGAGAGTAAAAGAGAGAGAGAGAGAGAGTAACAGAGAGAGACATGATAGAGAGAGAGTAACTGAGAGAGAAAGAGACAGGATAGAGAGAGAGAAAGTAACAGAGAGAGAGGATAGAGTGAGAGATTAACAGAGAGAGAGAGAGACAGGATAGAGAGAGACAGAGTAACAGAGAGAGAGAGAGAGTATCAGAGAGAGTGAGACAGAATAGACAGACAGTAACAGAGAGAGAGAGAGTATCAGAGAGAGAAGGATAGAGTGAGAGAGAGTAACAGGGAGAGAGAGACAGGATAGAGACAGAGAGAGTAATAGAGACAGAGAGAGTATCAGAGAGACTGAGACAGAATAGAGAGAAACAGAGAGACTGAGACAGGATAGAGAGAGTAAAAGAGAGAGAGAGAAACACAGAGAGAGAGAGTAACAGAGAGAGAGTAACAGAGAGAGAGAGGGAAGATAGAGAGAGAGAAACAGAGAGAAAGAGACAAGATAGAGAGAGAGTGACGGAGAGAGAGAGAGGATAGAGAGAGAGTAACAGAGAGAGAGAAATTCTGAGAAACTCTGGGTGGAAACTGACCCAATCTAGGCCTTGTAGGAATGATCGCTGCTATAAACTTCTCTCAGTTATTGGTCTGGGCCTTGTATCAGTAATCTCTGCCCTAAACCTCTCTCAGTTATTACAATCTGGGCCTTGTATCAGTAATCTCTGCCCTAAACCTCTCTCAGTTATTACAATCTGGGCCTTGTATTAGTAAGCTCTGCCCTAAACCTCTCTCAGTTATTACAATCTGGGCCTTGTATTAGTAAGCTCTGCCCTAAACCTCTCTCAGTTATTACAATCTGGGCCTTGTATTAGTAATCTCTGCCCTAAACCTCTCTCAGTTATTACAATCTGGGCCTTGTATTAGTAAGCTCTGCCCTAAACCCATCTCAGTCATAAGTCTTGAGACAGTATTAAATAAATATTAAAACTTTGAACTTTAAAACCTCTCTGTGTCTCTGTCTGAATTCAGACCCCAGGTCAGTGCCAGATTGAGAGGGGGTCAGTATTGAGCAGAATGGACAGACAGTTTGATACAAAGTTTGAAGAAACTCCAGGGAGTGTTTGTGAACATGTTGGGGGTTGTGGAAAGGTCAGTGTGTAACAAGCTGAGGGAAGGGGTTTCCAGTTCACATCTTGTTGCTGTTTGGAGAAAACCCCCCCCCCTTTTTAAAACAAAATCCCTGTGGTGCAGTTTTTACTGAGAGATTGTCCAAATAAATATTAATTCCAGGGATAAAGAGGAGGAGAGAATAAAAAAGAGAGGCGGATAGAGGAAGGAAATGGAGAGAAAAGCAGAGAGAAATAGACAGAATGGGGAAAAAGCTGTGGAGAGGATGGAATGAAAATCTGAATTTCTGAAAACTGAATTGTAAAGGCCTCTGTGAATTTTATTTAACAATTAGGAACAGCACTCTGTCTCCCATCCCCTATTATTTTAGATTTAAAACAAACTTACAGACAGTTTCATCAATAACTTACTCTTTGCCACCCACCAAAGTGTTAACGTGTCTGTGACTAATTACAAAGCCGGGATATTTTAACCCTAAGGTTTTAAACTCCAGCACCCCCCACACCCGACAATCTAACCAGAACTGGTTCATCCGAGGAAGCGAGATTAAAATTAAACCTGGATCGGGATAATAAAGAGACAACAACTCACGTGCGGCCTATAGAACAGGACTCAGTCCATCCATCCTCCTCTGGAGAAAAGCCCCTTGTCCAAGGATTCCCAGTCCCATTGCAGTCTTCAAAATTCAAATCCCTGGGGAGAAGAGAAAATAATTAATTAAAATACCAAAACATGTTTCAACTAAACAGCACAAGAGCCCAGGATTCCCCCTTCTCAGATCTTACTGAGAGATTCTTCAGCTAAATATTAATTCCTTGGGAAGAAAGAGAGAATCTAATTAATTTAAATGCTAAAAAATGTTTAAATTAAACAGCACAAGTGACTAGGATTCCTCTTTCTCAGATCTTACTGAGAGACTGGTCAGCTAAATACAATTTCCTTGCGAAGAGACAGAATCTAATTCATTGAAATACTAGAAAATGTTGAAGTTAAATAGCACAAGAGACAAGGATTCCCCCTTCTAAGATTTGACTGAGAGATTGTCCAACTAAATATTAATACTTGATATTAAGGGTCTTTTAAAAGTCTTCTGGATGAATACATGGGATTTAATAGGATTGAGGGTTATAGGTAAACCTAGTTGGTAGGGATATCATCAGTGCAACTTGTGGGTTGAAGGACCTGTTTGTGCAGTAGCTTTTCTATGATTCTATGATTACAATCTGGGCCTTGTATCAGTAATTTCTGAACTAAACCTCTCTCAGTCATTTCAATCTGGGCTTGTATCAGTAATCACTGCCCTCAACCTCTCTCAATCATTACAATCTGGGCCTTGTATCAGTAATCGCTGCTCTAAACCTCTCAGTTATTACAATCTGGGCTTGTATCAGTAATCTCTGCCCTAAACCTCTCTCAATCATTGCAATCTGGGCCTTGTATTAGTAATCTCTGCCATAAACCTCTCTCAGTCATTACAATCTGGGCCTTGTATCAGTAATCTCTGTCTAAACCTCTCTCAGTTATCACAATCCAGGCCTTGTATCAGTAATCGCTGCCCTAAACCTCTCTCAGTTATTACAATCTGGACCTTGTATCAGTAATCTCTGCCCTAAACCTCTCTCAGTTATTACAATCTGGGCCTTGTATCAGTAATCTCCGCTTTAAACCTCTCTCAGTTATTACAATCTGGGCCTTGGATCAGTAATCTCTGCTCTAAACCTCTCTCAGTTATTACAATCTGGGCCTTGTATCAGTAATCTCTGCCCTAAACCTCTCTCAGTTATTACAATCTGGGCCTTGTATCAGTAATCTCTGCCTTAAACCTCTCTCAGTTATTACAATCTGGGCCTTGTATCAGTAATCTCTGCTCTAAACCTCTCTCAGTTATTACAATCTGGCCTTGAATCAGTACTCTCTGCTCTAAACCTCTCTCAGTTATTACAATCTGGGCCTTGTAACAGTAATCTCTGTCCTTTAGCTGATTGGAGAATATCCTTGTGAATATTACTGAGTTTGCGATGTAATATTTTCCTGCTGTTGCCAATGTGACTATTTTGAATATATTTTGGGGGATTCTCCGGCCTCCCGTCTGCAGCTTTCTGGGCAGTGAGAGGTGACACACCGTTCACTAGTGGAGGGAGGTTTTGCTCCTGTTGCTGTCGATGGGATTTCCCATTGAAGCAGCCACACGCTGGCAGGAATCCAGAGACAGGGCAACGAGAGCAGAGAATTCCCCACTAGTGAAGAGCTGGAGAATTCCCGACATTCGCTCCTTTCCCAGTTATCACTGCGCTCGATCCTGTCGCTGTTTATACTCTCAGTTGTCCCAGTGAAGACTACATTACACCAGGCTGCTGTGGATACCACAGTGAACCCCCCTCTTTGAGTTCTTACTGTATGAATACCTTGCATGGATTGATGTGAGCTCTGAGAGCTCCCCTTAAATCAACATCTTCTGGTTTTCCCCAGGGGTGAGTGTCCTCAAGGCCCCCAACCATCCTCAGCAGCTCCATCAATGTCCTTCCTACCAACACAGGGTCTGAAGTGGGATGTTCGCTGATGATTGCACAATGTTCAGCACCACCCGCACTCCTCAGATACTGAAACAGAAAATAAGAACATCCCAAACAGGTCAGGCAGCATCTGTGGAGAGAGAAACAGATTCTGGGAGCACTGAGAGACAGGCAGATCGAGAAAGAATATGTACACACACTCACACTCAGAGAGCCGAAAACTAAACAGATATATAATGGAGAGGGAGTCCCTTCTCCCTCTGGAAATAGAGATTCACTGGATTCCTCTTCCAAAGATCCAACACATCTGGATGGACAGAATAGGCTCCAGTTCTCCCCATGGTCCTTTTCCGATCTCCATCCTTCACATCTGCACACTTCAGGTACAGTTTGTGAATCAAAGCAAACCCTGTCCATTACAAATCCACTCAGCCTTTTCCCTCTGCTCTCTCCGCACACAATCAGCTACAAGACAACAAGAAACAAACAGGAACCATGGATTCCAGGAGAGAAAGGTTTCACCTGGATCCTCCTCTCAATGGATTCTCCGTCACCGGAGAGGACATTCCAGCTCCTACAGAACGGAACTACTATTAATATCAGGGACAGAATCAGAATGAATCTCTCAAGAGAGATGAAAGGTTTCTGCTCATCGTGAAAAGCGAAACAGTCACTCAGCGTGATTAAGAGAGAGAGCTGGCTGGTCTATCTTTGACCCAAGTCACACACTGACTCTGAATATCCTCACAGCAGTTTGGGGGAACGGAGATTTCTAAAGCACTATTCATGGCTTTAGGGTCTCCAAGAGTGTTTCGCCGGCAAAGGAGCACCATTGAAATGTTGTCAGTGTTATTTAGGGAATGTTTTGTCACCAGCAGGATGTGGAGGCTTTGGAGAGGGGACAAAAAAGAGTTCCCAGCATGTTGCCCTGATATGAAGGGCATTAGCTATGAGGAGAGGTTGGAGAAAATTGGGTTTGTTCTCATTGGGATGATGGAGGGTGAGGGGAGACCTGATAGAAGTCTACAAGATTATGAGGGGCATGGACAGAGTGGAGAGTCAGAAGCTTTTCCCCAGGGTGGAGGAATCAATTACTAGGGGGACAGAAGTTTAAGGTGCGAGGGGCAAGGTTTAAAGGAGATGTACGAGGCAAGTTGTTTTTACACAGAGGGTGGTGGGTTCCTGGAACTCACTGCCGGGGGAGGGAGTAGAAGCAGGTACGATTGTGACTATTAGGGGGTGTCTGGACAAATCCATGAACTGGATGGGAATAGAGGGATATGGTCCCTGGAAGGGTAGGGGGTTTTAGTTCACTCAGGCAGCATGGTCAGTACAGGCTTGGAGGGGCCGAAGGGCCTGTTCCTGTGCTGGAATTTTCTTTGTTCTAATTTCAGACAGAGAGAGAGATAAAGATCCAGAGGCAGAGAGAGACAGAAACAGGATGGGACTGTGCTGTACATGTTTCCGAGCTGATACTGAGACACACACGAGATGGACATCAATGATTTGGACGAGGGAAGGAAAAATAATCTTTCCAAGTTTGCTGATGCCATGAAGCTTGTTGGGATTGTGAGTAGTGAGAAGGATGTTAGAATGATTCCCAGAGATTTCAGCAAGTTGGGTAAATGTGAAACAGATGCAGTATAACGTGGACAAACGTGGATTTAACTACTTCAGACAGAGAAACAGAACGGCAGAGGATTATTTAAATGGGAATAGATTGGGAAATGTTGATGTACAGAGATGGTGATGAACAAGAGGACACAGATTGGAAATGATGGGGAAATGGATCAGAAGTGAAATGTGGAAAATCACTTCACCAAGAGGGTGTTTGGAATCTGGAACAATCTTCCTGAAAGCCTGTTCCAATATTCAATAGGATCCTGGCTGATCTGTGATCTAACTCTCTGTCTCTTTACTCCTTTGCACTAAGGGAAATCTATCAAACCCCAGATTTAAAATAATAACAAGTGACTGAGCATCAATAGCCATTTGCAGAAGATTGTTTCAAACTAACTCCACACCACATCTGGCAATGTTTTCATTTCTAAAATTCTCAATTTCTAAACTGAGGCTAATACCCAAATATTCCCAAAGCCTGGAATTCCCAACCAGCAGAAAAAGTTGTTCTTTATCAGCCTCTCCCTTTCCCTCATTATTTTCAATGTTTGATTCAATCAGCCCCCAACTTCAATTCCAGCGGTTAAGAATAATGTTTCATCTGCACCGTTCATCAAATATTCCCAACACAAATACTGTCATGGGCTAAATCCAGAGTAAAATTCCCTCTGCTCTGTCCAAGGAATGTTTCAGCACAAATTTTTATTTTGAAGTTTGGGGAAAAAAAACAGGAATCAAATAGTTCAGCATCCCAGTGTGGCCTCGGGTTTATTTCAATCAGCCCTTCACATTAAAACATGACGTTGAAGTTTCAAATACTGTCTGTGGCAGCGTTTGTGGATTCAGTTGTTCTCTTGCTTTTTCACCTGTCTGAAGAATTTGAATTTTAGATATTGTTTAATCATTCCTTTCTCTCAGCACATGGAACTTGTGAATCTTCAAGGCAGACAGTGTCATGTCATTAACATCAAACTGCATCTTTATTCATCCATCCATTTCCTATCTCTGAATAGATCCCACACATTTCCAAAATGCAGGAAGCTCTCAATGAAAACTGCTTCCAATGATTCCCCAATACAATTCTTCACACTTCACTGTAAACTACATTCCACTGACATTCCCCAAAGCAGCCACAGAAAAGTGACTGGTTATTTTAAACATTGAACCTGAACTCATTGAGTTTATGATTCACTCACATTATACAGAAATGTTGATGCCGTATTGAGGAGAGTGATCAGATTAAGTCTGTAACATGAAGGCAGCCTCCGGACTGAGATTAACCACATTTACAACAATTCCACAATATCAGAGACATTGCTGTGTGGATTGTGTGAATCCAGCTGTGAAATATCGGAACATTTGGAGCTTTCACTGTTTCTGTCTTTCCATCATTTATTAAAGTACGTTGTTCTATCCCTTTTAAATCTAAATTGTGTCAATCCACATTTCCCTGCACTGAAACATCGCCACCAGTTTTGTCCACTTACTAAAGATGAAAAACTCTTTGCAATTTGATGTTTCCAGCTACGCTGCTTACAATGCCGTCTCATTTTCTGTATCTATGGCAAACTGCGATGTGAAGCCTTCAGTCACATGAAATGGTCAATAAATACATCAAAACTACCTGTATATTTCTCTGTGTGTGTGTGTGTCTGTTTCCCATGATCTGTTTGAGTGGTGGAGCAGGCTCAATGGGTCAAATGGCCTAAAACTGCACATAATTGAGATTTAAACACTCATCCATGCTGACACACACACGCACACCCACACACACACACACAGAGGCACTCAGAGACAGAATGACACCCACATATTCAGAGAGAGGGAGACACGGACACAGATACAAACACAGTCACACACCCAGACAGAGAGAGACACACACAGTCACTCATAGACACACAGAAACACATGTACACTCATAGACACACAAGCTCAGAGACACAGAAAAACACACAATCTCTGTCAGACACACAGGGAGACACACAAGCTCACACACACACATAGAAATACATGCACACACATAGAAACTCTCCCTCACACACCCAGAAACACAGAAACATAACCACACTGACACTCCCACACACTCATTCCTATTTGTGTTTTACTCCTCACTGCCCCAACTATAAAGCACTGGGATCTGAGCTTGAAATGCTGGAACTGATCAGGGAGGAACGATTGGGGCCAAATAGACACTGAGAGGTTCACTTGTGTGTGAATCATAGAATGGGGACAGCACAGGAGGCCATTCAGCCCGTCAAGCCAGGATGGACACCCTGCAAGAGCAGTTTCACTATTCCCACACCCCCCACCCTCTCCCCGGAACCCTGTCAATATTTTCCCTTCAGCTTCCCATTCAATCTCCTCTGGATGGAATCTTCTTCCCCCTCCGGGCTCAGACACAACGTTCCAGATCCCGCGTTAAAAACATTTCCCCATCACTCAACAACCTCAAATCTCTCTCACTTATTACAGTCTGGGCCTTGTATTAGTAATCTCTGCCCTAAACCCCTCTCTGTTATTACAATCTGGGCCTTGTATCAGTTATCTCTGCCCTAAACCTCTCTCAGTTATTACAATCTGGGCCTTGTATCAGTAATCTCTACCCTAAACCTCTCTCAGTTATTACAATCTCGGTCTTGTATCAGTAAAGCCTACCCTAAACCTCTCTCAGTTATTACAATCTGGGATAGTATCAGCAATCTCTGCCCTAAACCTCTCTCAGTTATTACAATCTGGGCCTTGTATCAGTAATCTCTGCCCTAAACCTCTCTCAGTTATTACAATCTGGGCCTTGTATCAGTAATCTCTGCCCTAAACCTCTCTCAGGTATTACAATCTGGGCCTCGTATCAGTAAT
The DNA here is from genome assembly GCA_024679065.1 of Sphyrna mokarran. Classification (NCBI taxonomy): domain Eukaryota; kingdom Metazoa; phylum Chordata; class Chondrichthyes; order Carcharhiniformes; family Carcharhinidae; genus Sphyrna; species Sphyrna mokarran. Next base: position 21,459 of record JAGIQG010000318.1, read on the forward strand.
CTCTGCCCTTACCCTCTCTCAGTTATTATACTCTGGGCGTTGTATCAGTAATCTCTGCCCTAAAACTCTCTCAGTTATTACAATCTGGGATACTATCAGTAATCTCTGCCCTAAACCTCTCTCAGTTATTACAATCTGGGCCTTGTTTTAGTAATCTCTGCCCTAAACCTCTCTGTTATTACAATCTGGGCCTTGTATCAGTAATCTCTCCCCGAAACCTCTCTCAGTTATTACAATCTGGGCCTTGTATCAGTAATCTCTGCCCTAAACCTCTCTCAGTTATTACAATCTGGGATAGTATCAGTAATCTCTGCCCTAAACCTCTCTCAGTTATTACAATCTGTGATAGTATCAGTAATCTCTGCCCTAAACCTCTCTCAGTTATTACAATCTGGGATAGTATCAGTAATCTCTGTGCTAAATCCACAGACTGAACGGCCTCCTTCTGCGCTGCGATTCTGGGGCTCTCCCAGTTTCCATTCTCCATAGTGTAAGAAACAATATCTTTAACTCGATGTTAATCCGTGTGAGAAAAATAAATCAAATTCAAATCCAAATCTCCTTCTTCACTTTATCATCAAATATTCCCAGGGCGAGTGGAAAGTGGGAGTTGGCTCCAGATTAAAGTTCCCTCACTGGATCCGAACAGACGGGTTAGCAAGAGGAGGAGGCCATTCGGCCCCTTCAACCTGCTCCGCCATTCAATAAGATCACATCTGATTGGACTGTAACCTCAACTCTCCATTCCTGCCGACCCCCTGATAACCTCTCACTCCCCCCCCCACCCCGGCCTTGTTCATCACCAATCGATCAAACTCTGGGTGGAAAATACTCCAAACCTCTGCTCACACTGCCTTTATCACCTCTCCTCCATCCAGCTGGAGAGAGTTACACAGAGAGACAGAATAGAGAGAGAGAGTAACAGAGAGAGAGAGAGAGTAACAGAGAGAGAGAGAGAGAGTAACAGAGAATGAGAGAGAGAGTAACAGAGAATGAGAGAGAGAGACAGGATAGAGAGAGAGAGAGTAACAGAGAGAGAGAGAGCACCAGACAGAGAGAGAGAGCAGTAACGAGAGAGAGAGGAGAGTAACACAGAGAGTGAGTAACAGAGAAGAGAGAGAGCAGTAACAGAGAGAGAGAGAAGTAACAAAGAGAGAGAGAGAGAGTAACAGCGACGGAGAGAGAGAGAGTAACCAGAGAAGAGAGAGACAGGATAGAGAGAGAAGAAACAGAGGAGAGAGAGAGAGAGACCAGGATTAGAGTCAGGCAGAGTAACAGAGAGAGAGAGAGGAGCTATCAGAGAGAGTGAGAGCCAGAAATAGAGAGGAAAGTAACAGAGAGAGAGAGAGAGGACAGGGTAGAGAGGAGGAGTGGAGAGGAGAGTTAACAGAGAGAGAGAGTAACAGAGAGAGAGAGTAACAGAGAGAGAGAATCAGGATAGAGGGAGAGAGAGAGTAACAGAGAGAGAGAGAGGATAGAGTGAGAGAGAGAGTAACAGGGAGACAGAGACAGGATAGAAAGAGAGAGAGTAAAAGAGAGAGAGAGAGAGTAACAGAGAGAGAGAGGGAGGATAGAGAGAGAGAAACAGAGAGAAAGAGACAAGATAGAGAGAGAGTGACGGAGAGAGAGAGAGGATAGAGAGAGAGTAACAGAGAGAGAGAGAGAGTAACAGAGAGAGAGAGAGGAACAGAGAGAGAGTAACAGAGAGAGAGAGAGAGTAACAGAGAGAGAGAGAGAGCAAGTGACTGAGATGGAGAGAGTGATGTAGTGTTCATAGAATCCCAACAGTGCAGAAGGAGGCCATTCAGCCCATTGATGCTGCATTGTCAACAATCCCACCCAGCTCCTATCCCCATAACCCCACCTATTTAATCCCCCGACACTGAGGGGAAATTTAGCATGGCCACTCCACCCTAACCTGCACATCGGGACCTTCAAGTGTTTAGGTGTCCAGATCACCAACAACCCGTCCCAATCCCTCCACACTAACACTATCGTTAAGAACGCCTCACCAACGCCGCTACTTTCTCAGAAGACGAAGGAAATTTGGCCTGTCAGCTCTGACTCTCACCAACTTTTACAGATGCCCCACAGAAAGCATTCTTTCTGGTTGTATGACAGCTTGGTCTGGGCTCCTGCTCTGCCCAAGATCACAAGGAACTACAAAAGGATGGTGAATGTAGCCCCAATCCCATCACACGAACCCCAGCCTCCCATCCATTGACTCTGTCTACACTTCCTGCTGCCTCAGTAAAGCAGCCGGCATTAAAGACCACACACCCTCCAGATATTCTCTCTCTTCCACCTTCTTTCATCTGCAAAAAGGTACAAAAGTCGGAGGTCACGCACCAACCGAGTCAAGAACAGCTTCTTCCCTGCTGCTGTCAGCCCTTTGACTGGATTTTCCTGGCATTAAGTTGATCTTTCTGTCCCCTCGCTGTGACTGTGACACGACATTGTGCAATCTCACATTTCCTTCTCTATGAATGGTATGCCCAGTCCGTATAGTTCACAAGAAACAGTGCTTTTCACCGTAGTAAATACATCTGACAATAATAAATCAAATTAAAATCATAAATTAAATCCAAGTATTTCCCCTGCTCATCCCCCTCATACTAAAGGGAAATTTAACACGGCCAATCCACCGAACTCGCACTTCTTTGGGCTGAGAGAGGAAACAGGAGCATCCGGAGGAAACCCACAGTCTCACCCGAGGCCGGATTCGAACCGGGCTCCCTGGTGCTGTGAGGCAGCAGTGCTAACTACTGGTCCCACCCTGCTGCCTGCTCCCGTTTGGGAGCTTCACCAGGTTAACTCCTCATTTGGAGGGAAGCCCGGTTGAGCCCCCTGGTTTGATGGGAATGGTTGAGTGGGGAATGAATCATTCTCTGTTACCCGCAGGGTCCTGGACATTGACAGAAGCTGACACTCAGACAACAACAACCTGCATTGATACAGCACCTTGAACACAAACATCCTCAGATGCTTCACAGGAGCCTGGAGTGGAAAATTACAGGCGAGTTTAGGGACAAAAGATCTGCCCCAAAGATCTGGTCAAAAAGGGTTTTTTTTTTAGCAAGTGTCTGAATGGTGGAAAGGGAGGGATGAAGATGGAAAGTTTCGGGAAGGAATTCCAGAGTTGGACTCACACAGTTGACGGGACAGCTCCCAATGGTGAAAGGATTAAAATTGGGGATGCTCAGGGAGCCAGGATTAAAGGAAAACAGATATCAGAGGATGGTGGGACTGGGGGTTATAGGGAGGGTTCATTTACAGAAAACAGAACCAAACTTTAACCACACCTCGTGTGACGAAATGTTTCCTAATTTCACTTTGAAAGGAGTTTATTTATTAGTGTTACAAGGAGCTGACATTAACACTGCAATGAAGTGACTGTGAAAATCCCCGAGTTGCCCCACTCCGGTGCCTGTTCGGGTACACTGAGGGAGAATTTAGCATGACCAATGCACCCTAAGCAGCACATCTTTCAGACTGTGGGAGGAAGCCGGAGGAAACCCACGCAGACATGGGGAGAATGTGCAATCTCCACACAGACAGTGGAACCAAGCCGGGAATCGAACCCGGGTCCCTGGTGCAGCAGCGCTAACCCCTGTGTCACCCAGAGGAAGAGGAGGATTCACCCCAGACCCCACATTCAATGATATCGTGGCCTCTCTGTGATCGAATTCTATATCGCTTTGCACCTTTGGCTAAGAAAAATCCCTCAGATTTAAACAGTAACAAATGTCTGAGCATCGATTGTCGTTTGCAGAGGATTGTTCCAAACTAATATCACACCTGGTGTGGCAAAGTGTTTCTCCATTTCACTCCTGAATGTCTAAAATACTAAACATTGTCTAAAAATCCAATGTCGCCCCAAGTCCTGGACTCCCCCCAGCCTGGTCTTATCGTAGTCGGATGCCGTGGTTGGGAGCAGGACAGCGACACGGGATTGGGACGACTGTTCATGCGGAGGATTCACACCAGGAATCTGTCCCAGAATCAGAACAGAGCAGGGAGAATCAAACAAGGACAGTGGGGTTGGATTTGTGAGCCTTGCTTTCTGGAAAGCTTCAGTGTTTGATCAGAATGTTAACGCGGTGAAGTTTGGAGCCTCTGGGGTGACATTTGTCTGAATACAGATTCTATCTTATTGTAACATTGAGGTGCCAAGTGTACTGAGCTCACCAGCATTTACAAACCATCATTTGCAGACAGCTTGCTGTTTAAATTGGATCAATCCAGCCCTTTGGGAAATGTGATCAGTCTTATTTCGGAAAGGGGCAAGCTAATTTCAGAGAGAGGGAGAGATACAGAGACAGAGAGAGAGACAGAAACAGGATGGGATTGTAGTGTACATGTTTCAGAGCTGACACTGAGACACACACGAGATGTACAGATGTACAGAGCAGAGTGAATCATTCTCTGTTACCCGCAGTGTCCTGGACATGGACGGAAGCTGACACTCAGACACACACAACAACAATTTGCATTGATGTAGCACCTTGAACAGAATTGTCCCGAGATGCTTCACAGGAACCAAGAGTGAAAAATTAGACCCTGAGTCACAGGCGAGTTTAGGGACAGACGCTGCAAAGATTTGCTGAAAATTGATTGGATTTGGGAAGGATCCTAATGGTGGAAAGGGAGGGATTAAGTGGCAAATGTGAGCTTCTCCACTTTGGGAGCAAAAACGGGGAGGCAGATTCCTGTCTGAATGACCAGAAATTAGGAGCGGGGAATGTACAAGGAGAGCCGGGGGTCCCTCACACACCAATCGCTGAAGGCGAGCATGCAGGGGCAGGAGGCAGGGAAAAAAGCAAATGGGATGTTCATAGCGAGAGGATTGGAGTCCAGGAACAGACTCTTGCTGCAATTAGACAGGGCCTTGGTGAGGCCACAGCCGCAATATTGTGGACAGTTTGCCTCTCTTTATCTGAGGAAGGATGTTCTTGCTCCAGAGGGAGCGCGGAGAAGGTTTACCAGACGGATTCCTGGGATGGCGGGATTGAGGAGAGATTGAGTGGGTTCGGATTGTATTCACTGGAGTTCAGAAGAGTGAGGGGGGCAATCTCATCGAAATCAATAAAATTCCAACAGGACCAGACAGGGTGGATGCAAGAAGGATGATCCCGATGGTGGGGGTGTCCAGAACCAGGGGTCACAGTCTGAGGATACAGGGGAGACGGTTTAGGACAGAGATGGGGAGAAATCTCTTCACCCAGAGAGGGGTCAGCCTGTGGAATTCACCCACACAGAAAGTCACTGAGGCCAAAACATTGAATGTTTCCGAGGGGCCGTTAGATTTCACACTTGGGGCAAAGGGGATAACACGATATGGGGGAAGGTGCATTTTCCAGGCTAATTCCCCCAAACCTACACACCCCTTCGCACTCAGGGACAATTTAGCACGGCCAATTCACCGAACATCTGAGGACTGTGGGAAGAAACAGGAGCACCCGGAGGAAACCCACGCTGACACGGGGAGAAACTCCGTACAGACAGTGACCCAGGGCTGGAATTGAACCCCTGGCGCTGTGAGGCAGCAGTGCCAACCACTGTGCCAACCTACCACCCTGCTCATCAAACACTTCCAACCCAAATGCAGTACACAGAGTAAAACCCCCTCTGCTCTGTCCAAGGAATTTGTCATTGCAGATTTTTCAATTTACTTTAAGAGAAAAACAGAACTCAAATTGTTCAGCATCCCAGTGTGAACACGTTTATTTCAACCATGATCCCATCCCCTCAGATTCCAACATGAAGTTGAAGCTGTGAATACATTTGAGTCTCTCTGTCTCAGAGTTTGTGTATTCTGTCTCTCACTCACTTTGAAACTTAGCTGAAGAATTTGAACGAAGGATGTTGTTTAATCATTCCTGTCTCTGAGCACATGGAACTGGGGCATCTTCAAAGGTCACAATCTAATGTCATTAACAAAGAACTGTCCTCTTTATTCATCCATCCATTTCCAATCTCTGCATAGATCCCACACATTTCCAGAATGCAGGAAGCTCTCAATGGAAACTGCTTCCAATGATTCCCCAATACAATTCTTCACACTTGACTGGAAACTACATTCAACTGACATTCCCCAAAGCAGCCACAGAAAAGTGACTGGTTATTTTAAACATTGAACCTGAACTCATTGAGTTTATGATTCACTGACATTACACAGAAATGTTGAGCCTGTGGGGGTGACAGTTTGGGAGTAACATTGCAACATGAAGGGACCCTGCACACTGCATTTAACATCATTTATAGCACTCCCAAAATCTCCCAGACATTGCTGTGTGTGTTGTGTGAACCCAGCTGTGAAATATCCACACATATTGAACTCCCGCTGCTTCTGTCTTTTCATCATTTATAAACACAGAAACTAAAAGCAGGAGGAGGCCATTCAGCCCCTTCCAGCCTCCTCCCCCCTTCATTCTGATCATTAAATTCAATATCCTGATCCCACATTCGCCCCGAGAGCTCCATCTCATTTCCAGTGGGAATCAGACAATGTTTTGGCCTCAGCTACTTTCTGTGCTGCTGAATCCCACACATTTCCCACTCTCTGGATGAAGAGATTTCTCCCCATCTCAGTCTGAAAACATTTCTCCTTTACCCTCAAACTGTGGCCCCGAGTTCTGGACTCCCCCCACCATCGGGAACATTCTTTCTGAATCTACTCTGCCTCATCCGAACGTTACCTTAGTGAGGAGACAACTCTGTCAGAAATATCTCAGTGCTGTGTTCACATCAAATGGACACTGGGAAGAAACAGCAAATGGCTGATTGATAATTGTGGATATTTTTCACAGATTCCCAGAGAGGGAGAGATGGACAGAAGACACAGATACAGAGAGTGAGAAACAGAGAGAGAGACACAGATTGAGAGACAGAGATACACACAGATACAGAGAGAGAGAGAGAGAGAGAGAGACAAGAGAGAAAGAGGAGACAAAGAGAGAGACACAAAGAGAGACAGAGTGAGAGAGACAGAGAAAGAGAGACAGAGAAAGAGACAGGGAAAGAAACAGAGAGAGAGAGAGGCACAGGGAGAGAGAGAGAAAAACACACAGGGAGAGGGAGACACAGGAAGAGGGAGAGACAGAGAGAGGGAGAGACAGAGAGAAATACAGAGAGACAGGGAGAGGCAGAGAGAAATAGAGAGTTAGAGAGACAGAGACAAAGAGAGAGAGAGAGAAAGACCCAGAGAGACAGAAATAGAGACAGAGAGAGACAGAGACAGAGAGAAAGAGGCAGATAGAGACAAAGACAGAGAGTGACACAGAGAGAGTTAGACAGAAACAAGAGACAGAGAGAAAGAAACAGAGACAGAGAGAGAGAGAGACAGGGAGAGACACAGAGAGAGAAAACAGACAGAGAGAGAGAAGACAGAGAGAAACAGACAGAGACACAGAAAGAAAGAGACAGAGACAGAGAGAAAGAGAGAGACAGAGACAGAGAGAAAGACAGAGACAGAGAGAAAGACAGAGAGAGATAGAGAGAGAGAGAGACTGAGAGGGAGAGACAGAAAAATATAGAGAGACAGAGAGAGAGGCAGAGAGAATTCGAGAGACAGAGTAACACATATAGAGAAGACAGAGAGAGACAGATAGGCAAAGAGAGAGAGAGAGAGAGAGAAAGGGACAGAGAGAGAGAGAGAGACAGAGGGAGACAGAGAGAGAGAGAGAGAGAGTATTGTTCAAGATGTATCACTAAAAGGTTTCCCATTTATCCACAAACTCCGAGTTCTGGACTCCCCCCACTTCGGGAACATTCTTTCTGAATCTACTCTGCCTTATCCGAACGTTACCTTAGTGAGGAGACAACTCTGTCAGAAATATCTCAGTGCTGTGTTCACATCAAATGGACACTGGGAAGAAACAGCAAATGGCTGACTGATAATTTGTGGATATTTTTCACAGATTCAAATTTACATGATTTCCACTTGAAGGAATAACTCCTCACGGCACCAGGGACCTGGGTTCAATTCCATAAGAAATAGGAGCAGGAGTCGGCCATCCAGCCCCTCGAGCCTGCCCCGCCGTTCAATAAGATCATGGCTGATCTGAAGTGGATCAGTTCCACTTTCCCGTTTTCTCCCTTTTACCCTTCATTCCCTTGTCTATCAGAAACCTATCGACCCGGGAGTTAAATCTACTCAGCGAGGTCACCTCCACCATTTCAACGGGCAGAGAATTCCAGACTCTCACTACCGTTTGAGTGAACCAGCTCCTCCTGAACTCTGATCCAAACTGCCTCCCCTTATTTTGAGGCTGTGCCCTCTAGTTCAAAGATCATTTCTTAGTGGGAAGAATCTCTCTATCTAACTTTCTGTCTGGTTCATTTCAATCTGCCCTGCACCCGGCTCTCAAATGGTCTGGGTAGAAAGTGAGAAGGAGCCTCGATAGAGAGGTTGGGAAGGATTGAATGGGGAGAGGCAGAAACCCTCAACACATTGCAAAACTGCATTGATTTCCAGGTAAGGACAAACTTCTCCACACCAACACTATCCTGTCATTCTAGATAAACCCACGCTGCCTGTGTTCTGTGATAAATTACACACAAGTTCAAAGATTATTTTAAACAGTGGGGTTACATTTCGCACCCTCCAATCTGTAGGAACTGCTCCAGAGTCTGGAGATATTTTGGAAGGTGATCACCAACACATCCAAATGATACACACACACACACTCACTGACAACAAACCGAGTGATACACACACACACACACTCACTGACAACAAACTGAGTGACACACACACACACACTCACTGACAACAAACCGAGTGATAGACACACACACTCACTGACAACAAACCGAGTGATACACACACACACACACACTGACAACAAACCCACACACACACACACTGACAACAAACCGAGTGACACACACACACACACTCACACTGACAACAAACCAAGTGATACACACACTGACACTGACAACAAACCGAGTGATACACACACACACACACTCACACTGACAACAAACCGAGTGATACACACACACACACACACTCACACTGACAACAAACCGAGTGATACACACACATACACACACTGACAACAAACCGAGTGATGTACACACACACTGACCACAAACCGAGTGACACACACACACACACACTCACACTGACAACAAACCAAGTGATACACACACACACTGACAACAAACCGAGTGACACACACACACACACTGACAACAAACCGAGTGATGCAGACACACACTGACAACAAACCAAGTGATACACACACACACTGACAACAAACCGAGTGACACACACACACACTCAGTGACAACAAACCAAGTGACACACACACACTCAGTGACAGCAAACCGAGTGACACACACACACACACAGACAACAAACCAAGTGACACACACACACAACTCACTGACAAACAAAACTAGCTATACACACACACAAACACTCAATGACAACAAACGGGGACACAACACCAAACTGACAACAAACCGAGTGATACAACTCACACACTCACTGACAACAAACCGAGTACAAACACACACTCACTGACAACAAAGCGAGTGCACATACACACACTGTGACAACAAACCGAGTGATACACACACACACTCACTGACAACAAACCGAGTGATACACACACACACTGACAACAAACCGAGTGACACACACACACTGACAACAAACCGAGTCACACACACACACTCACTGACAACAAACCGAGTGATACACACACACACACACTCACTGACAACAAACTGAGTGACACACACACACACACTGACAACAAACCGAGTGACACACACACACACACACCTGACAACAAACCAAGTGATACACAGACACGCACACACACTGACAACAAACCGAGTGATACACACACACACTCACTGACAACAAACCAAGTGATACACACACACACTCACTGAAAACAAACCGAGTGACACACACACACACACACACACACAGACAACAAACCAAGTGATACACACACACACTCACTGACAACAAACTGAATGACACACACACACACTGACAACAAACCAAGTGATACACACACACACACTCACACTGACAACAAACCGAGTGATACACACACACACACACACACTGACAACAAACCGAGTGATACACACACACACACACTGACAACAAACCGAGTGATACACACACACTACACTGACAACAAACCGAGTGATGCACACACACACTCACTGACAACAAACCGAGTGATACACACACACTCACTGACAACAAACCGAGTGATACACACACACACACTTGACAACAAACCGAGTGATACACACACACACACACACTGACAACAAACCGGGTGATCACACACACCTGACAACAAACCGAGTGATACACACACACACACTCACTGACAACAAACCGAGTGACACACACACACACTGACAACAAACCGAGTGATACACACACACACCACTGACAACAAACTGAGTGACACACACACACACTCACTGACAACAAACCGAGTGATCACACACACACACTCACTGACAACAAACCGAGTGATACACACTCACTGACAACAAACTGAGTGATACACACACACACACTGACAACAAACCGAGTGATACACACACACACTCACTGACAACAAACCGAGTGATACACACACACACTCACTGACAACAAACCGAGTGTCACACACACACTTGACAACAAACCGAGTGACACACACACACACACCTGACAACAAACTGAGTGACACACACACACACACACACTCACTGACAACAAACTGAGTGATACACACACACACACACTGACAACAAACCGAGTGATACACACACACACTCACTGACAACAAACCGAGTGATACACACACACACACTGACAACAAACCGAGTGATACACACACACACACTCACTGACAACAAACCGAGTGACACACACACTCACTGACAACAAACCGAGTGATACACACACACACACACTGACAACAAACCGAGTGATACACACACACACACACACACTGACAACAAACCGAGTGATACACACACTCACACTCACACTGACAACAAACCGAGTGATACACACACACACACTGACAACAATCCGAGTGATACACACACACACTGACAACAAACCGAGTGATACACACACACACACACACACTGACACAAACCGAGTGACACACACTCACTGACAACAAACCGAGTGATACACACACACACACTCACTGACAACAAACCGAGTGATACACACACACACACTCACTGACAACAAACCGAGTGATACACACACACACACACTGACTGACAAAAAACCGAGTGATACACACACACACTCACTGACAACAATCCGAGTGATACACACACACACTCACTGACAACAAACCGAGTGATACACACACACACTCACTGACAACAAACCGAGTGATACACACACTTACACTGACAACAAACCGAGTGATACACACACACACACTCACTGACAACAAACCGAGTGACACACACACTCACTGACAACAAACCGAGTGATACACACACACACACACACACTGACAACAAACCGAGTGACACACACACTCACTGACAACAAACCGAGTGACACACACACACACTCACTGACAACCAACAAACAGGATGGGATTGTAGTGTACATGTTTCAGAGCTGACACTGAGACACACCCGAGATGTACAGTCACAGAGCAGAGTGAATCATTCTCTGTTACCCGCAGTGTCCTGGACATGGACAGAGGGTGCTGGTGGATGGAAAATTTTCAGACTGGAGGTCAGTTACGAGCGGAGTGCCACTGGGGTCAGCGCTGGGTCCTCTGCTGTTTGTGATTTTTATCAATGACTTGGAAGAAGGGGCTGAAGGATGGGTTAGTAAATTTGTTGATGACACCAAGATTGGTGGAGTAGTGGATGAGGTGGAGGGCTCTTGCAGGCTACAAAGAGACATTGATACGATGCAGAGCTTGGCCAAAAAGTGGCAGATGGAGTTTAACCCTGATAAGTGCGAGGGGATTCATTTTGGTAGGACAAACTTGAATGCGGATTACAGGGTCAACGACAGGGTTCTGAGGAATGTAGAGGAACAGAGAGATCTTGGGGTTCATATCTACAGATCTCTGAAGGTTGCCACTCAAGTAGATAGAGCCGTGAAGAAGACTTATAGTGTGTTAGTGTTTATTAACAGGGGGTTTGAGTTTCAGAGCCGTGGGGTTATGCTGCAACTATACCAAATATTGGTGAGACCACATTTGGAATATTGTGTTCAGTTCTGGTCACCTCACTATAAGAAGGATGTGGAAGGATTGGAGAAAGTGCAGAGGAGATTTACCAGGATGATGCCTGGTTTGGAGGGTAGGTCTTATAACGAAAGGTTGATGGAGCTGGGGCTTTTCTCTTTAGAGCAGAGGAGGATGAGAGGCATTTTAAAAGAGGTTTATAAGATGATGAGGGGGATAGATAGAGTGGATGTGCAGAGACTATTTCCTCGGGTGGATGTAGCTGTTACTAGGGGGCAGAACTATAAGGTTCATGGTGGGAGATATCGGAGGGATGTCCGAGGTAGATTCTTCACTCAGAGAGTGGGTTGGGGTGTGGAATGCATTGCCTGCTGTGATAGTGGAGTCGGACACTTTAGGAACTTTCAAGAAGTTATTGGATAGGCACATGGAGCACTCCGGAATGATAGGGAGTGGGACAGCTTGATCTTGGGTTCGGACACAGCTCGACCCAACATTGAGGGCCAAAGGGCCTGTACTGTGCTGCACTGTTCTATGTTCTAGAAGCTGACACTCAGACACACACATCAACAACTTGCATTTATATAGCACCCTGAACAATATTATCCCAAGATGCTTCACAGAAGCTTTAATGTGAGAAATTTGACTCCGAGAGAGTTTCGAGTCACATGTCCCAAAGGTTTGGTCAGATGGTTTTTACGAACTATCTGAATTGGAGGAAAAGGAGTTGTTAAAACGGAGAGAACCGTCTGCTTCACTAATGTCCTTTGGGAAGGAAATCTGCTGTCCTTACCTGGTCTGGCCTTCAAGTGACTCCAGCCCCACAGCAATGTGGTTAACCCTGAGCTGCTGTTTAAAATGGCCCCAGCGAGACCCTCAGTTCATGGGGAATTTGGGATGGGCAGTAACTGTGGGCAGAACCAGACAGGCCCACATCCCATGGATGGATTTTAGTAAAATGTTCGGGGAAGGAATTCCGGAGTTAGTGCCCACACAGTTACGATTCCCAAGACGGGCAGGATGGGGAAATTTCATCGTAGGTGTCAACAACCAATTCACTGAACCCATTGATCTTTGGACACTAAGTGGCAATGTAGCATGGTCAATTCACCAAATCTTCACATCTTTGGACACTAAGGGGCAATAGACCATGGGTAATCCACCTAACCTACTCATCATTGGACACTAAAGAACAATTTAACATGGCCACTTCACCGAGCATGCAGATATTTGGAAACTAAGGGATGATTTAGCACGGCCAATTCACCCGAGCTTCAAATTTTGAACCTCAATCCATTCTGTGAGTGTGTGAGACACACACATGCAAGGAGAAAATTACACACGCACACACAAGGAGAGAAACACATACACACAGAGAAACACAAACACAGAGAAGCACAAACACAGAGAAACACACACACAATGAGAAACACACACACAATGAGAAAAACACACACAAACAAAGGAGAGAAACACACACAGAAAAACATACACAAAGAGAAACACACACACACACAGAAAGACATATACAAAGAGAGAAACATACACACAAAGAGAAATACACACACACACAGAAACACGCACACACACACACACACACACACAAAGAGAGAGACAGACACAAACACAAAAACATATGCACACAGAAACACACAGATCCACAGGGAGAAACATACACACACACACAAAGAGAGAGAAACACACGCACACACAAGGAGAGAAACACATACACACAGAGAAACACACGCACATACAGAATGAGAAACACACACAAAGCGAGAAACACACACACGTCAATATCTTTTCCCAAAGATAGGGGAGTGTAAAACTAGAGGGGGTAGGTTTAAGGAGAGAGGGGAGAGATACAAAAGTCTCCAGAGGGGCAATTTTTTTTTCACCCAGAGGGTGGGGAGTGTCTGGAACAAGCTGCCAGAGGTAATAGTAGAGAGGGATACAATCTTGTCTTCTAAACAAAATGTAGACAGTCCCATGGATCAGATGGGTACAGAGGGATATGGGTCAAATGTGGGCAATTGGGATTAGTTTAGCAGTTTATAAAAAAAGGGGCAGCATGGACAAGTTGGGCTGAAGGGCCTGTTTCCATGCTGTAAAATCTCATTTATGACTTACCCTCTCCCTTTCTCTGGTCTCTCTGCCTTCTCTCCTCAATCTCCACCACCTCCTCTCTCTGTATGTTGGTCTGTACGTCGATATGTGTGTGTGTGTAATTCTTTGTGTGTGTCTATCTGTCTTACAGTATTTTTCCCTCTCTCTGTCTCTCTCCCTGTGTGTGTGTGGGTGTCTGTCTATGTGTCTTTCTATATATTTCTGAGTATTTCAGAATATCTGCCTCTGTATATATCACAGTATATCTGTGTGTGTGTCTCCATATATCTATGTGTCTGTATGTATAGATGCTGGCACGGGGACACAGTGGTTTGCACTAACTACTGCTACACAGCGCCAGGGTCCCGGCTTCGATTCCCAGCTTGGGTCACTGTCTGTGCGGAGTCTGTATGTTCTCCCCGTGTCTGGGTGGGTTTCCTCCAGGTGCTCTGGTTTCCTCCCGCAGTTTGAAAGATGTGTTGGTTGGGTGTATTGACCATGCTAAATTTTCCCTCAGTGTACCCAAACAGGCCCCAGAGTGTGGTGACTAGGGGATTTTCACGGTAACTTTATTCCAGTGTTAATGTGAACCACTTGTAACACTAATAAATAAACTTGATAGAAAAGAAATGTTCTATCTTTGATAGAAAGGTTAAGATGATTCCACTTCATATCTTCCTGCTTTGGGGAAATGGGAGTTATCTTTACATTTACAAGGATATGGGGTCAATCTTTGAATAAACATTCAGCTTTTTGGGTGATTAAAATGTCAATTTGTTTCCAGAAGCTGTTTACAGTGATTGTCCTGAGAGATTGAATTATTTCAGTAATTTCTACGTCTCCAATACTTCAGACAGAGGAAGGAAGCAATACACAAAAGGAAAGATTGGGGGAATCTCTACATTTGAAGGTGTGAGGCCTCATCACTCTCTGTCTGGTTTGGTTTTGTGATCTTTACATTTTTAAACACTGGAACCTCTTGCCCTTGTTGAGAATATCAGTGCGGTTTGAGAAAAGCAAACACTGATCCCACAGTGGATGATTTTTATAGATGGATAAGAAACACTCCTCCATTTTCAAACCTTTCTCCTGTTTCTGTAGCGTTTCGGGCTCCCCTGTGTCCCTGTCTCTCCATCTCTGGGACAACTTGCAACACAAAGGGGCAACTTAGAAATACAGAGAGACACATAGAGACACACAGATACAGAGAGACACAGGTACACAGACAGGATACAGACAGGCACAGGTACAGAGACACATAGATACAGAGACACATAGATACAGAGAGAGAGAGAGAGAGAGACACATATACAGAGGGAGTGAGGCAGACACAGAGACACAGCAACAGAGGGAGAGACACACACACAGACATAGAGAGAGAGAGAGAGAGAGACATATACACAGACACAGAGAGAGAGATACATATACATAGATTTTATGTGTATTTATATATGCATATATATAAATAGAGAGAGAAAGTGAGAGAAAGACAGAGGTACAGACAAAGAGACAGAGATACAGAGACAGGGAGAGAGAGACAGACATACACACAGATAGAGAGAAGGCCACAGAGAGAGAGAGAGGGAGAGACACAGAAAGAGAGAGAGAAATGGAGAGACATAGACAGAGACAGATGCAGAGACACACACACAAAGAGAGAGAGAGATAGAGATAGATAGGCAGATGGAGAGGAATGCAGGGAGAGAGACATAGAGAGAGACAGGGAGTGAGAGAGACAGAGAGAGGGACACACATACAGATACAGAGTGAGACATACAGATACAGTGAGAGAGAGAGACAGAGAGGGAGAGAAAAACTCAGAGAGAGAGACACAGATGGATAGGAAGAGAGAGGGAGACACACACACACAGATACAGCGAGACAGACAGAGATACAGAAAGAGACAGACACCAATAGAGAGAGGGACACACATCGATAGAGGGAGAGAGAGAGAGAGACACACACACACACACACACAAAAAGAGACACAAATAGAGAGAGAGAGACACACACACAGATACAAAGAGAGAGACACACACAGATATACAGAGAGAGACACACACAGATATACAGAGAGAGATACAGATAAACAGAACAAGAAACACAATAGAGAGAGACAGAGATATAGATACAGATAGAGATAGAGAGAGAGAGAGATACACGTATAGATACAGATAGAGAGAGAGAAAAACACAGTAGAGAGAGCAAGAGACAGATACAGAGACAGATAAAGAGACAGAGATACAGATAGAGAGAGAAACACACATACAGAGAGTGAGAGAGAGAGAGAGACAGATGCAGAGAGAGAGACACACACATACAGATAGCGAGAGAGGGATACAGATACAGAAAGAGAGATACACACAAAGAGAGTGACAGATTCAGTGAAAGAGAGAGAGAGATGCAGAGAGAGAGACGGATAGCGTGAGAGATACAGAGACAGACAGAGAGAGACAGAGACAGAGACACAGAGAGAGAGAGAGACAGAAATACAGAGAAAGACAAATACAGAGAGAGAGAGAGAGAGAGAGAGAGAGAGAGAGGTACAGAGAGAGTGTTTGATAAGGTTCCCGATGGTAAGATCCCGTAGAAAATATGGATGCAATGGGATTGAGGGTGATTTGAGGGGGTTTGGATCAGGAATTTGCTAGCTGATAGAAGACAGAGGGTGCTGGTTGATGGGAATTATTCAACCAATTCAGTTACTAGTGGCGTATCACAGGGATCTGTTTTGGGGCCACTGCTATTTCTCATCTTTATAAATGACCTTGATCTTGGGATTGGACATAGCTCGGCACAACATTGAGGGCCGAAGGGCCTGTACTGTGCTGTACCGTTCTGAGAGAGAGATGCACACAGACAGAGAGGGAGAGAGAGTGTGCGTGTGAGTGTATGTGTGAGAGAGAGAGTGTGTGTGTGTTAGTGTGTGTGTGTGTGTGAGATACAGTGGTGTGAGAGAGTGGGTGTGAGAGAGTGAGTGTGTGACAGTGTGCGTGTGAGAGAGTGTGTTTGTGAGAGTGAGTGTGTGTGTGAGAGAGACAGTGTGTGTGTGAGAGAGTGTGTGTATGTGTGTGAGACAGAGTGCATATGTGTGAGAGACAGTGTGTGAGAGCCACAGTATGTGAGATCCAGAGTGTGTGAGAGAGAGTTTGTGAGAGAGAGTGTGTGTATGAGAGAGTGCATGTGTGTGTGAGAGAGAGAGTGTGTATGTGAGGGAGACTGTGTGAGAGAGTATGTGCTTAGGGAGAGAGTATGTGTGTGAAAGAGAGAGTGTGTGTGAGAGAGAGAGTATGTGTGTGTGAGAGAGAGTATGTGTGTGTGAGAGAGAGTGTGTGTGAGAGAGAGTGTGTGAGAGAGAATGTGTAAGAGAGTGTGTGTGAGAGAGAGTGTGTGTGTGAGAGAGTGTGTGTGTGAAAGAGAGTGTGTGAGCAAGAGAGAGAGTGTGAGGGAGAGTGTGAGAGAGAGTTAAGTGTGAGGAAGTGTGAGAGCGAGTGTAAGAGTGTGTGTGAGAGAGAGGATAAATGTGTATGAGAGAGTGTGTGTGTGTTTGTGAGAGAAAGTGTGTGTGAGAGAGACCGAGTGTGTGTGTGTGTGAGAGTGTGTGTTTGTGTGTGTGTGAGAGAGAGAGACTGTGTGTGTGTGATAGACAGAAAATGTGTGTGACAGAGAGACTCTCTATGTGTATGTGTCTGTGTGTGTGTTTGTGAGAGAGAGAGATAGTGCGGAGCGAGAGTGAATGTGACAGAGAAAGTGTGTGTGTGACAGAGAGCGTGTGTGTGTGAGAGAGTGTGTATGTATGAGAGAGTGTGTGAGTGTGTGTGAATATGTGTGTGTGTGTGAGAGAGTGCATGTGTATATGTGAGAGCAATTGTAAGAAAGAGTGTGTGTGTGAGTGTGTGTAAGAGAGAGAGAGTGTGTGAAAAAGAAAGTGTGTACGTGTGAGAGAGTGTGTGTGAGGATGTGTGTGTGAGAGAGAGCGTGTGTGTGAGGGTGTGTGTATGTGTGTGTGAGAGTGTCTGCAAAAGAGAGTGTGTGAGACAGTGTGAGAGAGTGTGAGTCAGAATGGATGTGTGTGAGAGAGAGAGAAACCATGTGTGAAAGAGAGAGACAGTATGTGAAAGACAGTGTGTGAGAGAGAGTGTGTGTGAGAGTGTGTGAAAGAGAGAGAGTTGTGTGTAAAAGTGAGCGTGTGTATGTGTGTGCGAGTGAGTGAATGTGAGTGGGAGAGTGTGTGTGTGAGAGAGTGTGT
>JAGIQG010000319.1:0-40011 GCA_024679065.1 Sphyrna mokarran
AGAGAGAGAGAGAGTGTGTGTGTGTGTGTGTGTGTGTGCAAGAGACTGTCTTTGTGAGAGAGACAGAGTGCATGTGTGTGAGATAGTGTGTGTGTGTGAGACAGTGCATGTGAGAGAGTATGTTTATGAGAGAGAATGCATGTGTGAGAAAGTGTGTGAGTGTCTGTGTGTATGTGAGAGAGTGTGTGAGTACAGTCCCAAAACCTGAATCCTGACTCCGAGTACAGGCCCCAACCTTGAACCCTGACCCTGAGTACAGGCCCCAAGCCTGAATTCTGACCCGAGTACAGGCTTCAACACTGAACCCTGACCCCAAGTACAGGCACCAACCCTGAACCCCGACCCCGAGTACAGGCCCCAAACCCTGAACCCTGACCCGGGTACAAGCACCAACCCTGAGCTCTGACCCCTAGAAGAGGCCTCAACCCTAAACCCCGAACCCAAAAACAGACCCCAAACCTGACCCCAAGTACAGGCCTCATCCTCAACCCTGACCCTGAGTACAGGCCCAACCCTGAACCCTGACCCTAGGTACAGGCTCAAACCTGAACCCTGAGCCCAGGTACAGGTCCCAAATTTGGCCGACTGGATCAGTAACTGGCTGTCTCATAGAAGGCAGAGGGTGGAGATGGAGGGAAAATATACAGACTGGAGGCCAGTTGCCAGCGGTGCACCACCGGGGTCAGTGCTGGCTCCTCTGATGTTTGTGATTTTTATCAATGAGTTGGAAGAGGGGGCTGAAGGATGGGTTAGTAAATTTACTGATGACACCAAGATTGGTGGAGTAGTGGATGAGGTGGAGGGCTCTTGCAGGCTGCAAAGAGACATTGATAGGATGCAGAGCTGGGCAGGAAAGTGGCAGATGGAGTTTAACCCTGATAAGTGCGAGGGGATTCATTTTGGTAGGACAAACCTGAATGTGGATTACAGGGTCAACGACAGGGTTCTGAGGAATGTGGAGGAACAGAGAGATCTTGGGGTTCATATCCACAGATCTCTGAAGGTTGTCACTCAAGTGGATAGAGTGTGAAGAAGCTTACAGTGTGTTAGTGTTTATTAACAGGGGGTTTGAGTTTAAGAACCGTGGGATTATGCTGTAACTATACCGGACCTTGATGAGACCACATTTGGAATATTGTGTACAGTTCTGGTCACCTCACTATAAGAAGGATGTGGAAGCATTGGAGAGAGTGCAGAGGAGATTTACCAGGATGCTGCCTGGTTTGGAGGGTAGGTCTTATGAGGAAAGGTTGAGGGAGCTGAGGCTTTTCTCTTTAGAGCGGAGGAGGATGAGAGGTGACTTAATAGAGGTTTATGATGAGAGGGATTGATAGAGTGGACGTGCAGAGAGTTTTTCCTCGGGTGGATGTAGCTGTTACTAGGGGGCATAACTATAAGGTTCATGGTGGGAGATATAGGAGGGATGTCTGAGGTTGATTCTTTACTCAGAGAGTGGTTGGGGTGTAGAATACACTGCCTGCTGTGATAGTGGAGTCGGAACTTTAGGAACTTCCAAGCAGTTATTGGAGAGGCACATGGAGCACTCCAGAATGATAGGGAGTGGGATAGCTTGATCTTGGGTTCAGACAAAGCTCGGCACAACATTGAGGGCCGAAGGGCCTGTACTGTGCTATTCGATGTTCTAAATATGCCCCAAGACATATTGGCTAGGGGGATTTGGGAAGCTAAATCGCCCCTTCATGTCCCAAAGTGTGTACGAGAGATGGATTGGCCATGCCAAATTCCCCATAGTGTGCTAAGATGTGTAGTTTGGGTGGATTGGCCTTGATAAATTCATCTTAGTGTGCCAAGATGTGTAGGAGAGGTGCATAGGCCAGGCTAAATTCTCCTTAGTGTCCGAAGATGTCCATGAATGGTGGATTGGCCGGGCTAAATTGCTCTTTAGTGTCCCAAGATGTGTACGATAGGTGGATTGCCCAAGCCAAATTGCCCTTTAGCTTCATAAAGAGGTGAATTGGCCATGTTACAATTCCCCTTAATGTGCCAAGATATATATATATAGGTGACACTAAATTGCCCCTTATTGTTCGCAGATGTGTAAGTTTGATGGATTGCCCCTTCGTGTCCCAAGACATGGAGGTTAGGGGGATTGGATGTGCTGAATCACCTCTTCGTGTCCCAAGATGAGTATGAGAGGTGGATTTACCAGGTTAAATTGCCCCTTCATTTCCCAAGATGTGCACATGTGCTGATTGGCCAGGCTAAATTTCCTTTAGCATCCCAAGATGTGGATGAGAGGAGAATTAGACATGTTGAGACCCCCTTAGTGTCCCAAGATGTGTACGTTAGGTGGACTGGCCAAACTGAATTGCCTCTTAGTATCCCAAGATGTGTAAGTTATGGTGATTGGCCATGAAAATTGACCCTTCATGACCCAAGATGTGTACGAAATGTGGATTGGCCATGCTAAATCCCCCTTAGTATCCCAAAATGTATACGAAAGGTGGATTGGCAACATTAAATTGCCTCTTAGAGTCACAAGGTGTGTCGGTTAGATGGATTGGCCATGCTAAATTGCACCTGTAGTGTCCCAAGGTGCGTACAAGTGGTGGATTGGCCATGCTAAATTACCCCTCTGTCCCAAGAAGTGTACTTTAGGTGGATTGGTGATGCTAAATTGTACCTTCACTTCCTGAAATGTTCAAGTTAGATGTATTGGCCAGGCTAACTTGCCCCTGACTGTCCCAAGATGTGAAGGTTAGGTGGATTGGCCATGCTAAATTCATCTTAGTGTGCCAAGATGTATATGAGAGGTGCATCGGCCAGGCTAAATTGCCTTTTAGTGTCCCAACTTGTGTGCAAGATATGGATTGGCCATGTTAAATTCCTACTCGTGTCCCAAGACATGTACAAGAGGTTTATTGGCAAGGCTAAATTGCCCCTTACTGTCCCAAAATGTGTAGGTTAGATGGACTGGCCATGCTAAATTGGGACAGTCAGGGGCAAGTTAGCTTGGCCAATACACCTAACTTGAACATTTCAGGAAGTGAAGGTGCAATTTAGGATCACCAATCCACCTAAAGTACACTTCTTGGAGAGAGGGGCAGTTTAGCACGGCCACTCCACTTCTCATACACATTTTGGAACATTAAGGGGTAATTTAGCATGGCTAATCCACCACTTGTACGCATCTTGGGACACTATAGGTGCAATTTAGCATGGCCAATCCATCTAACCGACACACCTTGTGACTCTAAGAGGCAACTTAATGTTACCAATCCACCTCTCGTATACATTTTGGGATACTAAGGGGAATTTAGCATGGCCAATCCACATTTCGTACACATCTTGGGTCACGAAGGGTCAATTTTCATGGCCAATCGCCATAACTTACACATCTTGGGATACTAAGAGGCGATATGTGTAGGTTAGGTGGATTGGCTAAATTCATCTTAGTGTACCAAGATGTGTATGAGAGGTGTGGAGGCCAGACTAAATTGTCCTTAGTGTCACAAGATGTGTACAGGAGATGGATTGGCCGTGCTAAATTGCCCCTTCATGTCCCAGGATATGTACAAGATTGCCCCTGACTGACCCAAGGAGTGTCGGTTAGATGGATTGGCCATGCTAAAGAACATAAGAACATAAGAAATAGGATCAGGAGTTGGCCATCCAGCCCCTCGAGCCTGCCCCACCATTCAATAAGATCATGGCTGATCTGAAGTGGATCAGTTCCACTTACCCGCTTGCTCCCTATAATCCTTAATTCGCTTAATCGCTTAAACTGCACCTTAATATTCCAAGTTATGTAATTAGATGGATTGGCCAGGCTAAATTCCCCCTGCTGTCCCAAAGTGTGTTAAGTTAGGTGGATTGGCCAGGCTAAATTCCCCCTGCTGTGCCAAGGTGTAGGTTAGGGTGGATTGGCCAGGCTAAATTCCCCCTGCTGTCCCAAGGTGTGTAGGCTAGGGTGGATTGGCCAGGCTAAATTGTCTCTTAGGTTGAAAAATGTGTAGGTTTGGTTAATTGGCCATGCGAAATTCACCTTAATGTCCAAAATATGTACGAGCAGTGGTTTGGCCATGCTAAATTGTCCCGTGGTGTCACAAGATGTGTACGAGTGGTGGATTGGTCATGTTAAATTTCCTTTAGTGTCCTAAGATGTGTCGGTTAGGTGAATTGGCCATGATAAATGCACTTAGGATCCAAAGATGTGTAGTTTCAATTCACTCTCTCCTTTTTGATTCAGTGTCACAGGCCTGGCTGGGTTCACTCTGTCCTTTCAGATTCAGAGTGTGCACTCGCGCGGGGGTGAGGATGTGTGCGTATGGGTGGGTGAGGGGGTGTGTGAGTGAGTCAGTGTGCAGATATGCATATGAATATTTGTCAGAGCTTCCTGTAATTTACCAATGTCAATTAGGAGTCCTCCTGCTGTCAATTAGGAGTCAATCCTCGTAAGCAATACGTCTTGGGAGATTAAATGTTGGTCAATTTTTAGGCTACATGGATTGCGTCAAAGTTGCAATTTAGCATGGCCAATCCATCTCTCATGCACATGATCTGACCTCACTCCCCTCCCCCACCCAGAGAATGATCTGACCTCACTCCCCTCCCTCACCCAGAGAATGATTTTGTTGTAATTTTAAAATCTCTGATCCTTTTTCGACCAGTTTGCTCACTCCAATGTTTTACCCTGGTTCCCTTATTTACAAGGTGGACAGAGGACAAACACAAGTAAATGTTCGACAAGTTTATTAATAATAACCAATTAACCCTTAAATTACCCCCATAAAACAAGAGAATACCCCAAAATCAGATATTCTACCCGCAGAGATGGTTTGGTTAAACTGCAGGCTCGATTCTCTGAGTCTCTCTGGTTTGTTGTGTGGAAGGTGAGTCTCGATGGCAGCTTCTTCCTTCCTTCCCTCTCTGGTCAGTCTTCCAGATGGTCAACCTCCCTCATCCTCTCTTCACTGCTGGTCTCTGAAATGTGTCCCTCTATTTCCCCTCCTGCCTGTTTGCCTTTCCAGAAACTTCTCTGGCTTCTGCTCAATGAGATCCTGGGGGACGGGGTTCCCATCCCCAGTGGGTTTCTTGATGTTTGCCTGACAGGACACCAGGGTCTGTCCCCCACCCCCGGTGTCCACCTCCACGCTGCTGTTTCCATGTAACCTGTTATCAGATTAAACCCACTGCAGGAACTCCCGGTGACAGAAAGTCTGGCCCAGTCTGGGTTTCTAACAATCGGCCGGTGCATTTCAACGGGGTGCAATGATCTCCTGCTAAATATCAGTCAGGGGGCAATGAGCTTTGATAGGGGGCTGATGAGTCAGACACAGACAGGTTTATGATTTGTACGACTGGCCTGCCTGAGG
The DNA here is from genome assembly GCA_024679065.1 of Sphyrna mokarran. Lineage (NCBI taxonomy): Eukaryota > Metazoa > Chordata > Chondrichthyes > Carcharhiniformes > Carcharhinidae > Sphyrna > Sphyrna mokarran. The sequence continues at coordinate 5,337 of JAGIQG010000319.1, forward strand.
TTTGACTGGGTTTGATTTTTAATACATCCAATTCTTTCATTTACAATATCCAATTTTATCAGCCATAAAACTAGGCCTTGTTTATGTAACACCCTCACCAACCCAGATCCTTCACCCCTCACCATCTCTGACACCTTAAACCTCACCAACCCTGACCCCTCACCATCCCTGACCCCTCACCATCCCTGACCCCTCACCATCCCTGACCCCTCACCATCCCTGACCCCTCACCATCCCTGATCTTCACCCCTCACCATCTCTGACACCTTAAACCTCACCATCCCTGACCCCTCACCAACCCTGACCCCTCACCATTCCTGACCCCTCACCATCCCTGACCCCTCACCATCCCTGACCCCTCACCATTCCTGACCCCTCACCATCTCTGACCCTCACTAACTCTGACTCACCCCCTCACCATCCCTGACCCCTGACCTCCTGACCCCTCACCATTCCTGACCCCTCAGAACTCTGAACCTCACTACTCTGAACCCTCACCCCCTCACCATCCTGATCCTTCACCATTCCCTGACCCCTGACCCTTCACCATCCCTGACCCCTCACCATCTCTCCCGCCTCACTCCTCAACAAAACTTCCACTATCCATATCCCTGACCTCTCACTATTCCCGACCCCTCACCCCTTATCAACCCTGACCCCTCACCCCTCATCAACCCTGACCCCTCACCCCTCACCCCTCACCAACACTGACCCCTCACCAACTCTGACCCCTCACCCCTTATCAACCCTGACCACTCACGCTCATTAACCAGACCCCTCACCCCTCACCAACCCTGACCCCTCACCCCTCACCCCTCATCCCTCACCAACACTCACCCCTCACCAACCCTGACCCCTCACCCCTCATCCTCACCACACTCACCCCTCACGGCTTTCAACCCTGACCCTCACCCTTATCAACCCTGACCCTTCACCCCTCACCCCTCACCAACACTGACCCTCACCAACCCTGACCCCTCACCCCTCACCCCTCATCCCTCACCAACACTGACCCCTCACCAACCCTGACCCCTCACCCCTTATCAACCCTGACCACTCACCGCTCACTAACCCTCAGCCCTCGCCAACCCTCACCCCTCACCATCCCTGAACAGTCACTCCTCACCATCCCTGATCTTCTGACTGCTCATCATCCCTGACCTCTCACTTTTCACCAACCCTGACCCCTCACCCCTCATCATCACATCCGTGACCCCTGACCCCTCGCTGTCTCTGACCGTCCCTGCCACCTGACCCCTCAGCATCCCTGACCTATTATCCCTCAGCATCCCTGACTCCTGACCATCCCTGACCCCTCACTATCCCTGACCTCTGACCATCCCTGACCTCTCTCCCCTCACCATCTCTGACTGCTCACTGTCCCTGACCCTTCACCCCTCACCAACATTGACCCCATATCCCTCACCATTGTTGACCATTCACCCCTCACCACCCCGACCCGTCACCCCTCACTAAACCTGACCCCTCACCGTCGCTGACACCTCACCCCTCACAGACCCTTCCCCCTCACCCCTCAGCATCACTGACCCCTCACCCCTCACCATCCCTGACCCCTGACCCTTCACCATCCCTGATCTCTCACTATCCCTGACCCCTGACCCTTCAGCATTCCTAATCCCTCACCACCCACCAACCCTGACCCCACAGCACTCATCATCCCTTACACCTCACTATCCCTGATCACTCACCATCCATCACCACTCACCCCTCACTATCCCTGACCCCTCGCAATCCCTGATCCCTGACGTGCCTGCCATCCCTCACCCCTCACGCCTCACCTACCCTGACTCCTCACCGCTCACCAGCATCTCTCACCCCTCACTATCCTCACCCCTAACCATCCCTGACCTCTGACCCCTCACCATCCATGAGGCAGTCAAGTCGATAAGGTTGTTAAGAAGGCATACGGAGTCTTAGCTTTTATTGGTAGGGGGATTGAGCCACAACATCATGATGCAACTGTACAAAACTCTAGTGCGGCCGCACTTGGAGTATTGTGTACAGTTCTGGTCCCCGCATTATAAGAAAGATGTGGAGGTATTGGAGAGGGTACAGAGGAGGTTTACCAGGATGTTGCCTGGTATGGAGGGCAGGTCTTATGAAGAGAGGCTGAAGGATTTGAGGTTGTTTTCGTTAGAAAGGAGGCGGCTAAGAGGGGACCTTATCGAAACATATAAGATGATTAGAGGTTTAGATAGGGTGGACAGTGATAGCCTTTTTCCTAGGATGGAGAAAGCTAGCACGAGGGGACACAGCTTTAAATTAAGGGGTGGTGGTTTTAGGACAGATGTCAGAGGTAGGTTCTTTACCCAGAGGATGGTTCGGGAGTGGAATGCCCTGCCTGGAATGTTCTATGTTCTATAACTCCTGATCCCTCACCATCCATGACTCCTGGTCCCTCACCATCCCAGACCATTCACTATCCCTGACCCCTGACCCATCACCATCTCTGACCCCATCATCCCTGATCCCTCACCATCACTAACCCCTCACTGCGAACCATTCCTGATCCTTCAACCCTCACTATCACTGAACACTGACCAACTCTCACACTCATATCTCACCATCCCGGACCCTTCACCATCCCTGATTCCTCACAGTCCCTGTCCCCTCACCCCTTACCATCCCTCACAACTCACACCTCACCTTCTCTGACTCCTCACCCCTCACCATCCCAGGCCCCTCATCATCCTTTATCGCTCACCACTCTCCTGTTCTAACCCCTCACCCCTCACCAAACCTCACCCCTCACCATCTCTGACCCCTCACCATCCCTGAGCCCTCACCATCCCTGACCCCTCACCATCCCTGACTCCTCATCATCCCTGACCCCTCACCCCTCACCAATCCTGACCCATCACCCCTCACCCCTCACCAACACTGACCCATTACCCCTCACCCCTCACCAACCCTGACCCCTCACCATTCCTGATCCCTCACCCCTCACCATTGGTGACCCCTCACCAATGCTGACTCATGATCCCTCATCACCCTGACCTCTCACCAGACTACACCTCTGACCCCTCAGCCCTCATAAATCCCGACCCCTCACCATCGCTGACACCTCACCCCTCACCATCCCTGACCCTGACCCCTTACCATCCCTGACCCCTCACCATCCTGCACTCCTGATCCCTCATCACCCCTGACCTCTCACCATCCTGCACTCCTGTCCCTCATCACCCTGACTCTCACCAGACTGCACTTCTGACCCCTCAGCCCTCACAGATCCTGACCCCCTGACCCCTCACCATCCTGCACTCCTGATCCCTCATCACCCCTGACCTCTCACCAGACTGCACTTCTGACCCCTCAGCCCTCACAAATCCTGACCCCTCACCATCCCTGACAGCACAACTCTCACCATCGCTGACACCTCACCCCTCACCATCTCTGACCCCTGACCCCTCACCATCCCTGAACGTTGACCCCTCACCACCCCTGACTCTTGGCCTATCATGATCCCGGATGCTTCACCCTGCACCAACTCAGACTCCTCACCCCTCATGAACCCTGACCCCTGACCCCTCAACATCCCTAATCCCTACCATGCCTGACTCGACATCCCTCATCATCTCTGACTCCCTCACCAACTCTGACCCCTCACCCCTCACCACCTCTGATCCCTCACTCCTCACCGTCCATCAACATCCCTCACCCCTCACCATCCCTGACCCCTCACCATCCTTCTGACCCCTCATCATTTACCAGTCATCCCTCACCAACCCTGACCCTTCACCCCTGAACTCTCACCCCTCACCATCCCAGACCACTTGCCATCCCTGACACCTCACCCCTCACTATCCCTGACCCACATCTCACCATTCCTGAACCCTCACCCATCAGCATCCCTCACCCCTCACTCCTCACCAACCCTGACCCCTCACCCCTCACTCCTCACCAACCCTGACCCCTCACCCTTCTCCATCCCTGATCCTCACTCCTCACCAACCTGACATCACATCCCTAACCATCCCTGCCCCCTCAGCCCTCACTGTCCCTGACCCCTCACCCTGCACCAACCTGACTCCTCACCCCTCGCATTCCCTGAACCCTCACCCTCACCATCCCTCACCACCTACCACTTAGCAACGCTGACCCCTCACCATCCCGGACTCCTGTCCCCTCTTCACCCCTGACCTCTCACCGCTCTCCAGCTCTGCCCCCTCACCCCCCCCAACATCCCTGACCCCTCACCATCCCTGACCTCTCATCCCTCAGCATCCTTGACCCCTCACCAACCCTCACCCCTCACCATTCCTGACCCTCACCCCTCACCCGTCTCCAACTCTGACACCTCTGACACCTCATCATCCCTGACCCCTCATCATCTCTGACCCCTCACCAACCCTCACCCCTCTCCATCTCTGACACCTCACACCTCACCATCCCTAACCCTTCATCATCTCTAATCCTTAGCCATCCCTCAGCCCTCACCAACTCTCACCCCTCACTATCCCTGAATCCTCACTCAACAACACTCACCTTTCATCCCTCACAAACCTTGACCTCTCAATATCCCTGACCCCTCACAATCCCTGACCCCTGAATCCTCAATATTCCTGGTCCCTCACCCCTCATAAACACTGACCCCTCACCATCGCTGACCCTTCACCATCGATGAATCCTCACTCCTCACCACCTCCCCTCTCACCATCCCTGACCCTTCACTCCTCACCAACCCTGACCCCTCACCCTTCACCAACCCTGACCCCTCACCCCTCACTCCTCACTCTTCCTGACCACTGACCCTTCACTATTCCTGACCCCTCATATCTCACCATCAGTCATCACTCACCCCTCTCCTCCCTGTCCCCTCAGCATCCCATTTCCCTCACTCCTCACAATCCCTCACCCTTCCCCATCTCTCACCGTCCCTGACCACACCTCACCCCTCACCCCTCACTAATCCTGACCCCTCACCACTCACCAACCCTGAGCCCTCACCCCTCACCATTCCTGACCCTTCACTATCCTTGACCCCCTCATTACTGACCATCCGTGATTCCTCGACACTCATCATTGCTAACCTCTCACCCCTCACAAATCCCGATTCCTCACTAACCCTGACCCCTCACCATTCCTGACCCTCACCAACCCTGACCCCTCACCCCCAAACCATCACTGATCCTTCACCCCTCACCAACTCTGACCCCTCACACCTCACCAATCCTGACCTCCTCACTGCTCTCCATCCCTGACCGCTCACCATCCCTCACCCCTCACCCTTCACAAACACTGAACCCTCACCCTCAACTACCCTGTCCCCTGATCCCTCAGCAATCTTGACCCCTCAGCAATCCTGACCCCTCACCCTTCATCATTCCTAACCCCTCACCATTCATGATCCCTCACCTTCCCTGACCCCTCATCCCTCACCATCCCTCACCATCCCTGACCTTTGATCCCTCACCATCCCTGACCCCTCACCAGCCCTGACCTTTGACCCCTCACGATCACTGAGCCTTCACCCCCGCACCAACTCTGACTCCTCGCCCTGATAGCCAAGTTCCGCCCACATGAGGACAATTTCAACCAGGATCTTGGGTTCATCTCACAGGTGGATAAGGGGAAGGCAGTTGACGTGGTGTATATGGATTTTAGTAAAGTATTTGATAAGGTTCCCCATGGTAAACTGCTGCAGAAAATGTAGATGCACGGGATTGAGGGGGATTTAGCCGTTTGGATCAGGAATTGGCTCGCTGATAGAAGACAGAGAGTGGTGATTCATGAGAAATATTCAACCTGGAGTTCAGTTACTAGTGGTGTACCTCAGAGATCTGTTTTGGGGCCATTTTTATAAATGACCTGGATGAGGGTGTAGAGGGACAGGTTAGTAAATTTGGACTGCTCTGTAATGTTCTGTGTTCTATCTGTAACCCCCAGGACTTGCCTGGGTTTATAAACCCTCACTTACTGGGCTGTCTGGAGACAATCCACATCTCTTTAACCTGGGGCTTAACCCTCTCTCCACTCACACTGTCTGTATCTTTAAGAATTGATTCACTGTAAAGACTCCCATTCCAATCATTATTCTGTAAATGGAGTTTGTGTCTGTGTGTTATTTTTATGATCTGAATTCCCAGCTCCCTGACGAAGGGACGGGCTCGCCCCAAAACTTGCGGCTTTTGCTACAAATAAACCTGTTTGGACTTTAAACTGGTGGTGTGGGATTTCTCTCTGTTTTACCCCAGCCCAACACCGGCATCTCCACATCATCACCCCCCACCCCTCACCCTTCAGCAGACCTGACCCACACCCCTCACCAACCCAAATCCCTCAATCCTCACCATTCCTGACCCCTCACCCTCACTGATCCCTCACTCCTCAGCATCCTCTCAGCCCTGTCCATCACTGACCATTCACCCCTCCCATCCCTCACTAATCCTGACTCCGTCACCCTTCACCCCTCACCATCTTTGGCCTCTCACATTCTCCTTCTCTGACCACTCACCCCTCACTATCCCTGACCATTCATCCTTCACCATCTCACCCCTCACCATTCCTGACCCCTCACCCCTCACCATCCCCGACCCCTCACCATCCCGAACTCTCACCACTCACCAATCCTGACCCCTCACCCCTCACCATTCCCGATCCCTGACCCCTCACCATCCCTGACCCCTCACCATTCTTGTCCTCTCATCTCTCAGCAACCCTGACCCCTCATCCCTCATACCTCACCATCTTTGTCCCCTCACCAACCCTGACCCCTCACCATTCCTCACCCCTCACCTACTGACCCTCACAATCCGAACCCTCACCACTCACCAATCCTGACCCCTCACCCCTCACCATCCCTGACCCCTCACCCTTCACCATCTCACCCCTCACCATCCCTGACCCCTCACCATCCCGACCCCTGACCCCTCACCATTCCGATCCCTGACCCCTCACCATTCCCGATCTTGGACCCCTCACCATTCCGATCCCTGACCCCTCACCATTCCCCATCCCTGACCCCTCACCATTCCCGACCCCTGACCCCTCACCATTCCCGATCCCTGACCCCTCACCATTCCCGACCCCTGACCCCTCACCATTCCTGATCCCTGACCCCTCACCATTCCCGATTCTTGACCCCTCACCATTCCTGATCCCTGACCCCTCACCATCCCTGACCCCTCACCATTCCCGATCCCTGACCCCTCACCATTCCCGACCCCTGACCCCTCACCATCCCTGACCCTTCACCATTCCCGATCCCTGACCCCTCACCATGCCTGACCCCTCACCGTGCCTGACCCCTCACCGTGCCTGACCCCTCACCATCCCTGATCCCTCACCCCTCACTATCCCTGACCCCTCACCATCCCTGACTCCTCACCATTCCTGACCCCTCACTGTGCCTGTTCCCTCACCATCCCTGACCCCTCACCGTGCCTGACCCCTCACCGTGCCTGACCCCTCACCATGCCTGACCCCTCACCGTGCTGACCCCTCACCATGCCTGGCCCCTCACCGTGCCTGACCCCTCACCATCCCTGACCCCTCACCATGCCTGACCCCTCACCGTGCCTAACCCCTCACCATGCAGGCCCCTCACTGTGCCTGACCCCTCACCCTCACCATCCCTGACCCCTCACCATCCCCGTCCCCTCACCATCCCTGACCCCTCACTGTGCCTGACCCCTCACCATCCTGACCTCTCACCCCTCACTATCCCTGACCCCTCACCATTCCTGACCCCTCACCGTGTCTGTCCCCTCACCATCCCTGACCCCTCACCATCCCTGTCCCCTCACCATCCCTGTCCCTCACCGTGCTGACCCCTCACCATCCCTGACCCCAGCATCCCTGACCCCTCACCATCCTGACCCCTCATCCCTGACCCTCACCATCCCTGACCCCTCACATCCCTGACCCCTCACCATCCCTGACCCCTCACCGTGCCTGACCCCTACCCATCCCTGACCCCTCAGCATCCCTGGACCCTCACCATCCCTGACCCCTCAGCCTCACCCCTCACCATCCCTGTCCCCTCACCATCCCTGCCCCTCACCATCCCTGACCCCTCACTGTGCCTGACCCTTACCATCCCTGACCCCTCACTGTGCCTGACCCTCACTGTGCCTGACTTCTCACCATCCTTGTCCCCTTACCGTGCCTGACCCCTCACCATCCCTGATCCCTCACCCCTCACTATCCCTGACCCCTCACCATCCCTGACCCCTCACCATCCTGACCCCTCACCGTGCTGTCCCCTCACCATCCCTGACCCCTCACCATCCCTGTCCCCTCACCGTGCCTGACCCCTCACCATCCCTGACCCCTCACCCCTCACGATACCTGACCCCTCACCATCCCTGTCCCCTCACCATCCCTGACCCCTCACTGTGCCTGACCCCTCACCATCCCTGACCCCTCACCATCCCTGACCCCTCACCATGTCTGACCCCTCACCATGTCTGACCCCTCAACCTTCACAAAGCCTGACTCCTAAACTTCCCTGACCTTTCACCCCTCACCATTCTGACCCCTCATCCCTCACCAGTCCTCAATAACCCTGATCCCTCACCTCTCACCCCTCACCCCTCACCATCACTGACCCCTCACCCTTCACCAACCCTAAACCCTCACCGCTTACCAGCACTGACCCTTCGCCCTCACTACCCTTGACCCGTCACCAACCCTCACTGCTGACCCCTCACTGTTCCTGACCCCTCACTGTTCCTGACTCCTCACCGTTCCTGACCCCTCACTCTTCATCAAACCTAACCCCTCATCCCTCATCATCCCTGACCTTCATCCCTCACCAATCCTGACCCCTCACCTCCCACCATCCCTGATCCCTGTCCCCTCATCACTTCTGACCCTCATCCCTCACCCTCCCAGACCCCTCACCATCCCTAACCCTCACTCCGCAACAACCTTGACTCTTCACCCCTCATCATCCCTCATCCTTCATCATCCCTAACCCCTCATCCCTCAGCAACCCTGACCCCTCACCCCTCAGCAACCCTGACCCCTCACCCCTCAGCAACCCTGACCCCTCATCCCTCAGCAACCCTGACCCCTCATCCCTCAGCAATCCTGACCCCTCACCCCTCACCAACCCTGACCCCTCATCCCTCAGCAACCCTGACCCCTCACCCCTCAGCAACCCTGACCCCTCACCCCTCAGCAACCCTGACCCCTCATCCCTCAGCAATCCTGACCCCTCACCCCTCACCAACCCTGACCCCTCATCCCTCAGCGACCCTGACCCCTCACCCCTCAGCAACCCTGACCCCTCACTGCTCTCCACCCCTGACCTCTCACCATCCATGAATACTCACCATCACTGACCCCTCACCCCTCACCCTTTGACCTGTCACCATCACTGACCTCTCACCCCTCACCATCTCTCACCGCTCACTGTCCCTGACCCCTCAGCATCCAGCAATCCTGACCCCACACCCTTCACCATCCCTTACACCTCACTATCCCTGACCCCTCTCCATCCATCACCACTCACCACTCACCAACCCCAACCCCTCACCATGCCGGACTCCTGAACCCTCTCCATCCCTGACCCCTCACCATTCTGGACTCCTGACCCTTCTCCATCCCTGACCGCTCACCATTCCGGACTCCTGAACCCTCTCCATCCCTGACCGCTCACCATTCCGGACTCCTGAACCCTCTCCATCCCTGACCCCTCACCATGCCGGACTCCTGAACCCTCTCCATCCCTGACCCCTCACCATTCCGGACTCCTGAACCCTCTCCATCCCTGACCGCTCACCATTCCGCACTCCTGACCCCTCTCCATCCCTGGCCCCTCACCATGCCGGACTCCTGAACCCTCTCCATCCCTGACCGCTCACCATTCTGGACTCCTGACCCTTCTCCATCCCTGACCGCTCACCATTCCGGACTCCTGTCCCCTCTCCATCCCTGACCACTCACCATTCCGGACTCCTGACCCCTCACCAACCCCGACCCCTCACCATTCCAGACTCCTGACCCCACTCCATCCCTGACCACTCACCATTCCGGACTCCTGGCCCCTCACCAACCCCGATCCCTCACCATTCCGGACTCCTGACCCATCACCATCCCTGACCCATCACCATCCCTGACCCCTCTACCCTCATCAACCCTGACCCCTCATCCCTCACCATCCCTGACCTATCAACTCTCACCATCACTGACCCCTCACCCCTCACCCTTTGACCTGTCACCATCACTGACCTCTCACCCCTTACCATCTCTCACCGCTCACTGTCCCTGACCCCTCAACATCCAGCAATCCTGACCCCACACTCTTCACCATCCCTTACACCTCACTATCCCTGACCCCTCTCCATCCATCACCACTCACCAACCCCAACCCCTCACCATGCTGGACTCCTGAACCCTCTCCATCCCTGACCCCTCACCATTCCGGACTCCTGACCCCTCACCAACACCAACCCCTCATCATTCCGGACTCCTGAACCCTCTCCATCCCTGACCCCTCACCATTCCAGACTCCTGACCCCTCTCCATCCCTGACCGCTCACCATTCCAGACTCCTGACCCCACTCCATCCCTGACCGCTCACCATTCTGGACTCCTGACCCTTCTCCATCCCTGACCGCTCACCATTCCAGACTCCTGGCCCCTCTCCATCCCTGACCGCTCACCATTCTGGACTCCTGTCCCCTCTCCATCCCTGACCGCTCACCATTCCGGACTCCTGACCCCACTCCATCCCTGACCACTCACCATTCCAGACTCCTGGCCCCTCTCCATCCCTGACCCCTCACCATTCCGGACTCCTGGCCCCTCACCAACCCCGATCCCTCGCCATTCCGGACTCCTGACCCATCACCATCCCTGACCCATCACCATCCCTGACCCCTCTACCCTCATCAACCCTGACCCCTCATCCCTCACCATTCCTGACCACTCAACCCTCTCCAACTCTGAGCTCTCAGCCCTCACATTCCTGACCCCTGACCCCTCACCAACGCTGACCTCTCATCTTTCACCAGTCCTGACCCCTCACCAATCCTGATGCCTCACCATCCCTGACCCGTCACTCCTCACCATCCCTGATCCCTCACCCCTCACCAACCCTGACCCCTGTCCCCTCAGAATCCCTCATCCCTCACCATTCCTGAACCCACACCTGTCCTGATCCCTCTCCATTCCTGACCCCTCATTATCCTTGACCTCTCATTCCTCAGCAACCCTGAGCCTCACCCCTCACCATCCCTGACCCCCCTCACCACCCCATCAACCCGACCCCTCACCCATTACCAACTACAACCTCTCACCCCTCACCATCCCTGCCCCTCATCCTCACCATCCCTGACCTCTCAACCCTCACTATTGCTGACCCCTCACCCCTCACCAAAACCTCTCACCCCTCAGCATCTCTGCCCTTCATCCTCACCATCCCTGACCTCTCAACCCTCACTATTGCTGACCCCTCACCCCTCACCAAAACTGCTCACCCCTCAGCATCTCTGGCCCCTCATCCTCACCATCCCTGACCTCTCAACCCTCACTATTGCTGACCCCTCACCCCTCACCAAAACTACTCACCCCTCAGCATCTCTGGCCCCTCATCCTCACCATCCCTGACCTCTCAACCCTCACTATTGCTGACCCCTCACCTCACCAAAACTGCTCACCCCTCAGCATCTCTGGCCCCTCATCTTCACCATCCCTGACCTCTCAACCCTCACTATTGCTGACCCCTCACCCCTCACCAAAACTACTCACCCCTCACTATTCCTGACCCACCTTAAGCCCTCAACAACACTGACCCCCTCACCAACACTGACTCCCTCACCAACACTGACCCCTCACCAACACTGACCCCCTCACCAACACTGACTCCCTCACCAACACTGACCCCTCACCAACACTGACCCCCTAACCAACACTGACCCCCTCACCAACACTGACCCTTCACCAACACTGACCCCCTCACCAACACTGACCCTTCACCAACACTGACCCCCTCACCAACCCACTGACCCCCTAACCAACACTGACCCCCTAACCAACACTGACCCCCTCACCAACACTGACCCCTCACCAACACTGACCGCTCAGCATCCCTGGCCCCTAACCAACACTGACCCCCCCCACCAACACTGACCCCTCACCTACACTGACCCCTCACCAACGCTGACCCCTCACCAACACTGACCGCTCAGCATCCCTGGCCCCTAACCTTCCTAACCCCTGACCCCTCACCATCCTTGACTCCTCATTCTGCATCATCTCTGTCACTTCACCATCCCTCACCCCTCAGACCTCAACATCCCTCACCATCAGTGACCCCTCAGCCCTCACCATCCCTCACCCTTCACTCCTCACCAACCATGAGCCCTCGCCACTCATCAATCCTGAACCCTCATCATTCCTGACCCCTCATCCTTCACTAACTCTGACCCCTCACTATCCCTGATCCCATTCACCTCACTGTCCCAGAACCATCATCCCTCACCAACCCAGACCACTCAGCCCTCACCACCTCTGACCCCTCACCATTCCTGACCCCTCACCCCTCACCATTCCTGAACTGTCAGCCCTCACCATCTGTGACCTTTCACTCCTTACCAACCCTGATCACTCACCCCTCACCTTCCCTGATCCCTCATCATCCCGAACCTCTCACCATCCCCTCACCATCTCTGACCCCTCACCATTCTCCCCTCACCATTCCTGACCCATCATTCTCACCACTCAGCCCTCTCCAACCCAGACCCTCACCCTCACCAACCCTGAACCCACAGCATCCGTGACTGTTAACCCCTTGCCAACCTTGACCCCTCACCCTTCACCCCTCACCAAGCCTGACCCCTCCCTTCACCAATGCTGACTCCTCAACATCCCTAATCCCTCACAATCCCTGATTCTTGACCCCCTTACCAACCTTGACTCCTCACCCCTCAGCAATCCTGACACTTCACCATACTTCACCCCCACCACCTCTGAACCCTGACCCCTCATCTACCCTGACCCCTCAATGTCCCTGACAGTTCATCCTTCACCATCCCTGACCTCTCACCTACCTTTATTCCTCACCCCTCACCATCCCTGACCCCTCACTAACCTTGACCCCTCACCCCTCACCAACCCTGGCCCCTCACCCCCTCACCCACCCTGATTCCTCACCCCTCACCAATACTGACCCTCACAAAACCTGAACCCTGACCCTCATCATATCTGATCCCTCACTATCCCTGACCCCTCACAATCCTGACACCGCACTCTCTCTCACCCCTACCACCTCTGACCCCTCACACCTCACCAACCCTCATCCCTCACCCTTCACCATTCCTGACCTCTCACCAACTCTGAGTCCTCACTCTGACCAATCCTGACCCCTGATCCCTTACCATCCCTGACCCCCTCACCTATCACCATTCACCTATCACCATTCCGGACCCCTCACCCCTTACCATCCTTCAGCCCTCACCTCTCACCATTCCTCACACATCACCCCTCACCATCCTTGTCCCCTCATCACTCACTATCCCAGACCCCTCACCATTCCCGTCCCCTGACCCCTCAGCATTCCTGACTTCTGACCAAACCTGATCCCTGACACCTCACATCCATGAGTCCTCACCCCACACCATCCCTGACCCCTTAACCCTCACCATTCTCGACCCCTCATCCCTCATCATCCCAAATCCCTCAGCCCTCACCATCCCTCACCCCTGACCCAGCCTATTCCTCAACCCTCACCATTCCTGACCTTGATCCGTCATCAATGCTGACCCTTCACCCATCGCCATCCCTGACCCTTCACCCATCACCATTCCTGACCCTTCACCCATCACCATTCCTGACCCTTCACCCATCACCATCCCTGACCCTTCACCCATCACCATTCCTGACCCTTCACCCATCACCATCCCTGACCCTTCACCCCTCACCAGTCCTGACCCCTCACCCATCACCATTCCTGACCCTTCACCCATCACCATTCCTGACCTTCACCCATCACCATCCCTGACCCTTCACCCCTCACCAGTCCTGACCCTCACCCATCACCATCCCTGACCCTTCACCCATCACCATCCCTGACCCTTCACCCATCACCATCCCTGACCCTTCACCCATCACCATCCCTGACCCTTCACCCATCACCATCCCTGACCCTTCACCCATCACCATCCCTGACCCTTCACCCATCACCATCCCTGACCCTTCACCCATCACCATCCCTGACCCTTCACCCATCACCATCCCTGACCCTTCACCCATCACCATCCCTGACCCTTCACCCATCACCATCCCTGACCCTTCACCCATCACCATTCCTGACCCTTCACCCATCACCATCCCTGACCCTTCACCCATCACCATTCCTGACCCTTCACCCATCACCATCCCTGACCCTTCACCCATCACCATCCCTGACCCTTCACCCATCACCATCCCTGACCCTTCACCCATCACCATCCCTGACCCTTCACCCATCACCATCCCTGACCCTTCACCCATCACCATTCCTGACCCTTCACCCATCACCATCCCTGACCCTTCACCCATCACCATCCCTGACCCTTCACCCATCACCATTCCTGACCCTGCACCCATCACCATCCCTGACCCTTCACTCATCACCATTCCTGACCCTTCACCCATCACCATCCCTGACCCTTCACCCCTCACCAGTCCTGACCCCTCACCCATCACCAGTCCTGACCTTCACCCATCACCATTCCTGACCCTTCACTCATCACCATTCCTGACCCTTCACCCATCACCATCCCTGACCCTTCACCCCTCACCAGTCCTGACCCCTCACCCATCACCATCCCTGACCCTTCACCCATCACCATCCCTGACCCTTTACCCATCACCATTATCCCTGACCCTTCGCCCATCACCATCCCTGACCCTTCGCCCATCACCATCCCTGACCCTTCGCCCATCACCATCCCTGACCCTTCGCCCATCACCATCCCTGACCCTTCACCCATCACCATCCCTGACCCTTCACCCATCACCATCCCTGACCCTTCACCCATCACCATTCCTGACCCTTCACCCATCACCATCCCTGACCCTTCACCCATCACCATCCCTGACCCTTCACCCATCACCATCCCTGACCCTTCACCCATCACCATCCCTGACCCTTCACCCATCACCATCCCTGACCCTTCACCCATCACCATTCCTGACCCTTCACCCATCACCATCCCTGACCCTTCACCCATCACCATCCCTGACCTCTGACCAACCTTTACACCTCACATCTCACCATTCCTGCCCACTCACCCCTCAATAACCCTCACCCCTTACCAACCCTAACGCCTCACCCCTCACCATTCCTGAGCCCTGACCCCTCACAATCCCTGATCCCTCACCATCTCTGACTCCTCACCAGGGTCCGGGTTGGTGAGAGATGAGAGGCCCAAAACCTTCCCTGACCTCTCACCTCTCACCAACCTTGATCCCTCACCCCCCTCCATTCCTGATCCCTGACCCCTCACCATCCCAGATCCCTCACCCTTCACCATCCCCTCACCCCTCGCCCCTCACCCCTCAACCTCCCTGACTCCTCACCCCTTACCATCCCTGAACCCTCACCCCTCGCCAATCTTGACCCCTCACCATCTCTGACCCCCCTGCGATCCCTGTCTACTCACCACACTGATCCCTGACCACTCAACTCTCACCAACACTGACCCTTCATCCCTCACCAAACCTGACCCCTCAGCCCTCACCATTCCTGACCACTCGCTCACCCCTCACCAATCCCGACGCCTCACCATCCCTGACCCCTAACCTCCCTGATCCCTGACCTCTCAACATCCCTGACCCCTCACCATCCCTGACCGCTCACCCCTCACCAACCCTGTCCCCTCAACCCTCATCATATCTAACCCTTCACCAACACTGACCGCTCACACTTCACCAATCTTGATCCCACATCCCTCACCAACTCTGAAGCCACATCCCTGACCATCCCTCACCCTTCAGCATCCCTGACTCTTCAGCATCCCTGACTCTTCAGCATCCCTGGCCCCTCATTCCTCACCATCGTTAATCCGTCACCCCTCACCATCACAGGTCCCTCATCCTCACCATCCCTGTCCCTTCAGCCCGTACCATCTCTGACTCCTCACCATCGCTGTCACTCCTCAGCATATCAGATTGCTCACCCTTCCCATCACTCACCAACCCTGACCCCTCACCCTTCACCTCTCACCCCTCACCATCACTAACCCTTCACACCTCATCATCCCTCACCCCTCAATGGTTACCATCTCTGACCTCTAATTCCTCACCATCTCCCACCCCTCAGCCCTTACCATCCCTGACCCCTCACAAACCCTGACCCTTCACCATCCCTGTCTTCTCACCCCTCACCAAGCCTGATCCTTTACCCCTCATCCTTACCATCCCTGACCCCTCACCCCTTACAATTCCTGATCCTTACTGTTCCTGACCCCTCAGCCCTCACCAACATTGACACCTCACCATCCCTGACCCTTCATCTCTCACCATCTCTCACCACTCATCCCTCATCTGTCACCTTTCCTCGCCAATTCTGATCCTTCACCATCCATCTCCTCGACCCGGCATCATCTGTGACCACTTACCCCTCACCATCCGTGACCCTTCACCCCTCAAATCCCTGACCCTCACTCCTCATGAACCCTGATCTCTCACCATCCCTGACTCCTGACCCCTCACCATCCCAGGCCCAACTACCCTCACCACGCCTCACACCTCACCAACCCTGAGCCCTCAGCCCTCACCATCCCTGACACCTTACCCCTTACCAACCATGACCGCACGCCCCTCACCATCCTTGACCCCTCAGCCCTCACTAACTTTGACCCCTCTCTATACCTGACCCCATGACTGCTCATCTCTCATCATCCCTGACCCCCCACCAATCCTGACCCTTTACTATCCCTGACCCTTCACCATCCCTACCCCTCACTTCTCACCAACCCTGACCCCTCACCTCTCACCAACCCTGACCCCTCACACCTCACCATCCCTCATAACTCTGATTCCTCATTCCTCAACATCCCTGTCCCCTCACCTCTCACCCTCCGTGACCCATCACAACTCAACATCTTTGACCCCTCACCATCCCTCCGCATGCCTGACCCCTCACCCCTTACTCTCCCTGACCCCTGACCCCTCACCATCTCTGATCCCTCACCATCTCTGTCCTTCACCCCTCACCATCTCTGATCCCTCACCATCTCTGTCCTCTCACCCCTCACCACCTCTGACCGATCATCCGTAACCAACTCTGACCCCTCACCCCTCACCAATCCTGACCCCTCAGCCATCATCCCTGACCCCTGACCCGTCACCATCCGTGACTCCTCACCACTCATCATCGCTAACCCCTCACTCCTCATGAACGCTGACCCCCTCACCCTCTCACAAGTTCTGTGCCTCAACACCCCTGACCCCTCACCATCCCTGACCTCTCACCCCTTACCATCTCTGACCCCTTACCCCTCACAAACGCTGACCCTCTCCCTCACCCATCACCAACTCTGACCCCTCATGAATCCTGACCTTTCATCCTACGAATCCTGAGCCTTCAGCCCTCACCCTCACCATCCCTCATTCCTCAACAGCCCTGATGCCTCACAATCTCTCACCACTCACCTCTCACCCCTCCCCCCTAGCCCCTCACCATTCTAGGCCCCTCACCATTCTGGGCCCCTCACCATCCCTGAGTGCTCACATCTCACCATCCCTGACCCCTTACCACTCACCATTCCTTAGCCTTCAACATCCCTAACCCTTCACCATCCCTGACCCCTCACCCCTCACCAACCCTGACCCCTCACCCCTCACCTCTCACCAACCCTGACCCCTCACCCCTCACCTCTCACCAACCCTGACCCTTTACCCTTCACCATCCCTGACCCCTCATACCTCATCATGCCTGATTACTCACTCTTTATTCCATCCCCTCACCATCCCCTCACCCCTCACCTCTCACCCCTCCTCACTATCTCTTACCCCTCACCATCACTCCTCACCATCCCTGACAAGTCGTCCCTTACCATACCTGACCCTTCATCCCTCATCATACCATCCCTCGGCCCCTCACCATCCATGACTCCTAATCCCTCACCACCTCTGCCCCCTCACCGCCCACCAACACTGACCCCTCACTATCCCAGAGCCCTCAAAATCCTAACCCCTCACCCCTCAACCACACTGACCTCTCACCTCTCACTATTGCTGTCCCCTGACCTTTCACATTGCTGACCCCTCACCCCTCAGCATTTCTGACCCCTGACCTCGCACCAACATTGACCCTTCACCCCTCACTATTCCCGAACCCTTATCCCGCACCATCCCTCACCCCTCACCAAACCTGACCCCTCACCACTCACAATCCCTGGCCTCTCAACCACCACCAACGCTGACCCCTGAACCCTCACCTCTCACCATCCCTGACCTTCACCACTCATAAATACTGAGCCCTCAACATTCCTGACCCCTCACCATACCTGACCCCTCACCATCCCTCACCCCTCACGCCTCACCAATCCTGACCCCTCAGCCCTCACAAACCTTGACCCCTCATCATCCCTGACTCCTGACCCCTCACCAGCCCTGACCTCTCATTCCTCACCGTCCCTGACCCCTCACCGTCCCTGACCCCTCACCATCCCTCGACCCATCACCATCCCTGATCCCTCACCGATCAACAAACCTCACCCCTCACCTCAAACCAACCCTAAACCCTCATTGCTGTCCCCTGACCCCTCACCAACTCTGGCTCCTGACCTGTTATTATTCCTGACCCCTCCCCAACTCTCACCATCGCTGACCCCTTATCCTTCACCCCTGACCATCCCTCACCTCTCACCCCTCACCAACTCTGGGCCCTCATCTCTCACCATCCCTGGCCCTGCACAATCCCTGACTCCTGACCCCTCACCAAACCTGATCCTTCACCATCCCTGACCCCTCAATAAACCAGACCCCTTAGTCCGCAACATCCCTCATCATCCCACATCATCCCTCATCATCCCTGACTCCTCACCACTCACCATCCCTCACGCCTCACTCTTCACCAACCCTGAGAGCTCATCATTCCCGAACCTCCACCCTTCAACAACCGTCATCACATACCATCCCTGACCTCCTGACCCCCTCACCAAAACTGATCCCTCACCTCTCATCATCCCTCAATCCTCACCATCCCTGACCCCTCACCCTTTAACATCCGTGACCCCTGACCCCCCATTCTTTAAAATCCGTAACGACTGACCGAGCACCAAACCTGATCTCTTAATCCTCAGACTCACAGATCATTCGGGTGGGGGAGGGGAGTGAGGTCAGATCATTCTCTGGGTGGGGGAGGGGAGTGAGGTCAGATCATTCTCTGGGTGGGGGAGGGGAGTGAGGTCAGATCATTCTCTGGGTGGGGGAGGGGAGTGAGGTCAGATCATTCTCTGGGTGGGGGAGGGGAGTGAGGTCAGATCATTCTCTGGGTGGGGGAGGGAGTGAGGGGTCAGGATTGCTGAGGGATGGTAAGGGGTGAGGGGTCAGGATTGCTGAGAGGTCAGGGTTTGTGAGGTGTAAGGTGTGGTACAGGGTAAGGGGTCAGGGTTAGTGAGCGATGAAGCGGTGCGAGGTCAGAGATAGTGAGGAGTGAGAGGTTAGGAATGGTGAGGGGGTGAAGGGTCAGGTTTGGTCAGGGGTCAGAGAGGGGCGGGTGAGGGGTCAGGAATGGTGGGCTAGGATGGTGAGGGATGAGGTGTCAGGGATGATGAGGGGTCAGAGTTGGTGAGAGGTCAGGGGTCAGTGATGGTGCTGAGTGATGGGTCAGGAATGGTGAGGGGTGAGAGGGTCAGGCATGGGGAGAGTGAGGGGACAGAGATGGGACAGGGTCAGGAATGGTGAGGGGTCAGGAATGGTGAGGGGTTAGAGTGAGGGATGGTGAGGGGTCAGGGATGTTGAGGATTGAGGTCAGGTATGTTGAGGAGTCAATGTTTGTGAGGGGTGAGGGGTCAGGAATGGTGATGGTGAGGTGTCAGAGTTGATGAGAAATAAGGAATGATGAGGGATCAGGGGTCAGAGATAGTGAGAAGTGAGGGGTCGAGAATATTGAGGGGTGAGGGGTTAAGAATGGTGAGGGTGAGGGATCAGGAATATTGAGGCGTGAGGGGTCAGGGACGGTGAGGGTGAGAGATCAGGAATATTGATTATTGAGGGGTTAGAGATGGTGAGGGTGAGGTGTCAGGAATATTGAGGTGTGAGGGATTAGGGATGGTGAGGGGTCAGGATTATTGAGGGGTGAGGGGTGAGGGGTCAGGAGTATTGAGGGGTGAGGGGTTAGGAATGGTGAGGGGTCAGGAATATTGAGGGGTGAGGGGTTAGGGATGGTGAGGGGTCAGGAATATTGAGGGGTGAGGGGTTAGGGATGGTGAGGGGTCAGGAATATTGAGGGGTGAGGGGTTAGTGATGGTGAGGGGTCAGGAATATTGAGGGGTTAGGGATGGTGAGGGTGAGGGATCAGGGATGATGAGGGGGTCAGGGATGGTGAGGGGACTGGAATTGTTCAGGGTCAGGGCTGGTGAGGGTTGAGGGATCAAGTTTGGTGAGGGGTGAGGGTCAGGGATAGTGAGGATGAGGGATCAGAGATGGTGAGGAGATTAGGGTTAGGGTTGGTGAAGTGTAAGGGGTCAGTCATGGTGAGGGGTCAGGGGTGAAGGGTCAGGGTTGTTGAGCGATGGGGAGGGGTCAGAGATGGTGAGGGGTGAGAGGCCAGGGATGCTGAGGGATCAGGGATGGTGAGAAGTGAGGGGTCAGGCACGGTGAGGGATCAGGGTTGGTCAACGTTCAGGGACGGTGAGGGGTGAAGGATTAGGGATGGTGAGGGATGAGGGGTTAAGGATGATAAGGGGTAATGGGGCAAGGAAGCTGTGGGGTGAGGACCCAGGGATAGTGAGGGGTCAGGGATCAGAGATGGTGAGGGGTTAGGATTGGTCAGGGGTCAGGGATGCTGAGGGGTCAAGGGTGAGGGATGATGAGAGGTGAGCGGTCAGGTTTGGTGAGGCGTGAGGGTTGGGGAGGGGTTAGGGATGGTGAGGGATGAGGGGTTAGTTATGATGAGGGGTGAGGGGTCAGGTTTGGTGAGGAGTGAGAGGACAGAGATGGTGAGGTGTGAAGGATCAGGGATTGAGGGGGCAGGGCTCAGGGACAGGGGGAGGTGAGTGAGCAGGACTGGTGAGGGATGAGGAGTCAGGGATGATGAAGGGTCAGGGGTCAGGTTTTGTGAGGGATGATGGGTCAGGGATGGTGAGAGGTGAAGGGTGAGGGGTCAGGGATGTGAGAAGTCAGGGTGGGTGAGGGGTGAGGGGTCAAAGATGGTAAGGGGTCAGGGATGGGTGGGTAATGTGAGAGGTCAGGAGTCGGATGATAAGGAGTGAGGGGTCATGTTGGAGAGAAGTGAGGGTCAGGGATAGTGAGGTATCAGGGATAGTAAAGGCTGAGGGGTGAGGGGTCAGGATAGTGAGGTATCAGGGATAGTAAAGGCTGAGGGGTGAGGGTCAGGATAGTGAGGTATCAGGGATAGTAAAGGCTGAGGGGTGACGGTCAGAGATAGTGAGGTATCAGGGGTAGTAAAGGCTGAGGGGTGAGGGTCAGAGATGGTGAGAGCTGAGGGATAGGTGAGGGGTGAGGGGTGAGGGGTCAGGGATGGTGAGGGGTCAGGGTTCATGAGAGGTGAAGGTTGAGGGTTGGTGAGGAGTGAGGGATGGTAAGGGGTCGGGGTCAGGGATGGTAAGGGGTCGGGGTTCGTGAGGGGTGAGGGGTTAGCGATGATGAATGGTAGGGGTGATGGATGGTGAGTGAGGGGTCAGTGATGGCGAGGTGTGAGCGGTCAGGGTTGATGAGGAATGAAGAAGGGTGAGCAGTCAGAGGGGTGAGGGTTCAGAGATGGAGAGAGGTGAGGGATGGTGAGGGGTGAGGGATGGTGAGGGATCAAGGATGGTGAGGCTGTGGAGTCAGGGATGATGAGGGATCATGGTTGATGAGGAGTGAGGGGCCAGGGTTGGTGAGGAATTGTGAGCTGTGAGGGATCAGAGGGGGTGAGGGGTCAGAGATGTTGAGGGGCCAGGGGTAAGGGATGGTGAGGGGTGAGGGGTTAGGTATAGTGATAGGTGAGGGTTCAAGGTTAGTCGGGGGTCGAGAGATGGTGAGGTATGAGGGATGGTGAGGGGTGAGGTGGCAGAGCTGGAGAGTGGTGAGAGGTCAGGGGATAGGAGGGTTCAGGAGTCTGGGATGGTGAGGGGTGAGGGGGCAGGAATTATGAGGGGTGAGGAGTCAGGTTGGTGCTGGGTGAGGGGTCAGGGATTGTGAGGGATGAGGCTGAGGGATCAGGGATGCTGAGGGGTGAGGGGTGAGGGTTGGTGAGGGGTGAAGAATAATGAATGATGAAGGGTCAGAGGTCAGGGATGGTGAGGGGTGAGGGGTCAGGAATGGTGAACAATGAGGGATATTGATGGGTGAACAGTCAGGGATGGTGAGGGGTCAGGAGTCAGGGTTGGTGAGGGGTCAGGCTGGGTGAGGGATGGTGAGGGATCAGAATGGCGAGAGGTCAGGGTTTATGAATGGTGAGGTGTCTGGAATGGTGAGGTATCAGGGGATCTGGATAATGAGCGGTCGGGGTTGGTGATGGGTGAAGGGTCAGGGATAGTGAGGGGTGAGAATTGAGGGTTGATGAGATGTGAGGGATCAGAGCTGGTGAGGGGTGTGGGGTCAGGGATAGTGAGGGTTAAGGGGTCAGGGATGGTGAGGGATAAGGGATCAGGGATGGTGAGGTATGATGGTTCAGGGGCGGTGAGGGATGAGGGGTCAGGAATGGTGAGGAGTTAGAGATGGTGAGGGCTGAGGGATTGGTGAGGGATGAGAGGTCAGGGATGGTGAGGGGTCAGGGTTCATGAGGGGTGAAGGTTGAGGGTTGGTGAGGAGTGAGGGATGGTAAGGGGTCGGGGTCAGGGATAGTGAGGGGTCAGGGTTCGTGAGCGGTGAGGGGTTAGCGATGATGAATGGTAGGGGTCAGGGATGGTGAGTGATGAGGAGTCAGGTTGGTGAGGGGTGAGGGGTCAGGGATGGTGAGGAATGAAGAAGGATGAGCGGTCAGAGGGGTGAGGGTTCAGAGATGGTGAGGGGTCAGGGATCATGGATGTTGAGGAGTAAGGAATGTGAGGGGTCAGGGATCATGGATGTTGAGGAGTAAGGAATGGTGAGGCATCAGGGATGGTGAGGGGTGAGAGGTGAGGGATGGTGAGGGCTGAGAGGTCAGAGCTGGAGAGTGGTGAGCGGTAAAGGATGGTGAGGGGTCTGGGATGTGAGGGGTCAGTGACAGTGAATGGTCATGGATGGTGAGGGGTGAGGAGTCAGAGAAGGTGAGGAGTGAGTTGTGAGGGATGGTAAGGGGTGAGGGGACAGGGACTGTGAGGAATCAGGAATGGTGAGGGGTGGGGTGAGGGGTCAGGGATGGTTAGGAATTAGGGAAGGTGAGGGGTGGGGTGAGGGGTTAGGGATGGAGAGGAATTAGGGATGGTGAGGGGTGAGGGGTGGCAGGGTCCGGGATGGTGAGATATGAGTGTGGGAGTTGGTCAGTGTTCAGTGATGGTGAGGGTTGAAGGATCAGGAATGGTTCGCAGTGAGGGGTTAGTGATGGTGAGGGATCAGGGATGATGGGGTCAGAGATGGTGATGGGTCAGGGGTCAGGGATAGTGAATGGTCTGGGATGGTGAGGGACGAGGAGTTATAGATGGTGAGGGATCAGAGGTCAGGGATGGTTAGGGGTGAGGGATAGTGAGGGGTCAGAGATGCTGGTGAGCAGTGAGGAGTCAGGGTAAGTGAGGCATAAGAGGTGAGGTAGGCACGTCAGGGGTCAGGGATGGGGGATTGTGAAGGGACAGGGATAGTGAGGGGGTGAGTGGTGAAGGATGGTGAGTGATCAGGGATAGTGAGGTGTGAGGGATGATGAGTGGTGTGGGGTCAGGGTTGGTGGGTGGTGAGGGGTTAGGAATGCTGAAGGGTCAGGGGTCAGGGATAGTGAAGGGTCAATGGTCAGGGAGAGTGAGGGTGAGGGGTGAGGGGTGAGGGGTCAGGGTTGGTGAGTGGTGAGGAGTGAGGGATCATGGATGGTGAGGAGTCAACAATGGTGAGGGGTCAGTTTTTATGAGGGGTGAGGGGTCAGGAATATTGAGGATTGAGGAGTCAGGGATATTGAGGGGTCAAGGTTTGTGAGGGATGAAAGGTGAGTGTTGTTGAGTGAGGATTGAGGGATAGTGAGGGGTGAGAGTTGGTGAGGGCTGAGGGATGGCTAAGGATCAGAGATGATGAGGGGTTAGGGATGGTGAGGTGTCAGAGTTGTGAGGGGTGAGGGTTGGTGAGGGGTGAGGGGTCAGGGATGATGAGGGGTCAGGGATAATGAGGTGTCAGAGGTGTCAGAGTTGGTGAGGGATGAGGGGTGAGGGTCAGGAATGTTGAGGGGTGAGGAGTCAGGTTGGTGCAGGGTGAGGGGTCAGGGACAGTGAGCAGTCAGGCAGGGTGAGGGATCAGGGATGGTGAGGGGTGAGGGGGCAGGGATGGTGAGGGGTGAGGGGGCAGGGATGGTGAGGGATGTGATGTCAGGTTGGTGAGGAGTGAGGATCAGGGTTGGTGAGGAGTGAAGAGTCATGGATGGTGAAGAGTCAGAGGTCAGGGATGGAGAAGGGTGAGGGGTCAGGGTTGGTGAGGGGTGAGTGGTGATGGATGGTGAGTGATCAGGGATAGTGAGGTGTGAGGGATGATGAGTGGTGTGGGGTCAGGGTTGGTGGGTGGTGAGGGATTAGGAATGCTGAAGGGTCAGGGGTCAGGGATAGTGAGAGATCAGGGATGGTGGAGGGTCAGGGGTCAGGGATGGTGAGGGATGAGGGATAAGGGATGGTGAGGGGTGGGGGTCAGGGTGGTGAGGGGTGGGGGTCAGGGTGGTGAGGGGTGAGGAGTCAGGATTGGTGCGGGGTGAAGGGTCAGTGATGCTGAGGAGTGAGGGGGAAGGGTTCGTGAGGGGTGAGGTGTCAGCGATGGTGAGGGGTCAGGATTAGTGAGGGGTGACGGGTCAGGGGTGGTGAGGGGTGAATGGTCAACAATGGTGAGGGATATGGGGTCAATGTTGGTGAGGGGTGAAGGGTCAGGGACAGTGAGCAGTCAGAGATGGTGAGGGGAGAGGGGTCAGGGATGGTCAGAGGTCAGGGGTAGTGAGGGGTCAGGGATGGTCAGAGGTCAGGGATAGTGAGGGGTCAGGGATGGTCAGAGGTCAGGGATAGTGAGGGGTCAGGGATGGTCAGAGTCAGGGATGCTGAGGGATAAGAGGTCAGGGATGCTGAGGGGTCAGGCGGCAGGGATGGTCAGAGACAGCGAGGGGTCAGGGGTCACGGACGTTGAAGGATGAGGGGTCAGGGATAGTGAGGAGTCAGGGATGATGAGGGGTGAGGGGTCAGGGTTGGTGAGGAGTGAGAAGTCAGAGATGATGAGGGGTCAGAAGATCGGGGATGGTGAGGAGTGACTGTTCAGGGAGAGTGAGGGGTGAGGGTTGGTGACGGGTCAGGAATGTTGAGGGATGGTGAGGGGTCAGGGTTGGTGAGGGGTGAGGGTTAGTGAGCTGTGAGGGGTCAGGAGTCAGGAATAGTGAGGGTTGAGGGGTCTGGCTTAGTGAGCAGTGAGGAGTCAGTGTTAGTGAGGGGTCAGTGTTGGTGAGGGGTGAGGGTTAGTGAGCAGTGAGGGGTGAGGGTTAGTGAGGGGTGAGGGGTCAGTGTTAGTGAGGGGTGAGGGGTCAGTGTTGGTGAGGGGTGAGGGTTAGTGAGCAGTGAGGGGTCAGGAGTCAGGAATAGTGAGGGTTGAGGGGTCAGGGTAAGTGAGGGGTGAGGGGTCTGGCTTAGTGAGCGGTGAGGGGTCAGGGTTAGTGAGGGGTGAGGGGTCAGGGTTGGTGAGGGGTGAGGGGTAAGGAATAGTGAGAGGTCAGGGGTATGGATGGTGGAAGTTTTGTTGAGGAGTGAGGTGGGAGAGATGGTGAGGGGTCGGGGATGGTGAAGGGTCAGGGGTCAGGGATGGTGAGGGGGTGAGGGTTCAGAGTTCGTGAGGGGTCAGGAATGGTGAGGGGTCAGGGATGGTCAGAGATCAGGAATGGTGAGGGGTCAGGGATGGTCAGAGATCAGGAATGGTGAGGGGTCAGTGATGGTGAGGGGTCAGTGATGGTGAGGGGTCAGGGATGGTGAGGGGTCAGGGTTGGTGAGGGGTCAGGGATGGTGAGGGGTCAGGGTTGGTGAGGGGTCAGGGATGGTGAGGGGTCAGTGTTGGTGAGGTTTAAGGTGTCAGAGATGGTGAGGGGTGAAGGATCTGGGTTGGTGAGGGTGTTACATAAACAAGGCCTAGTTTTATGGCTGATAAAATTGGATATTGTAAATGAAAGAATTGGATGTATTAAAAATCAAACCCAGTCAAACCTCAGGCAGGCCAGTCGTACAAATCATAAACCTGTCTGTGTCTGACTCATCAGCCCCCTATCAAAGCTCATTGCCCCCTGACTGATATTTAGCAGGAGATCATTGCACCCCGTTGAAATGCACCGGCCGATTGTTAGAAACCCAGACTGGGCCAGACTTTCTGTCACCGGGAGTTCCTGCAGTGGGTTTAATCTGATAACAGGTTACATGGAAACAGCAGCGTGGAGATGGACACCGGGGGGGGGGGGACAGACCCTGGTGTCCTGTCAGGCAAACATCAAGAAACCCACTGGGGATGGGAACCCCGTCCCCCAGGATCTCATTGAGCAGAAGCCAGAGAAGTTTCTGGAAAGGCAAACAGGCAGGAGGGGAAATAGAGGGACACATTTCAGAGACCAGCAGTGAAGAGAGGATGAGGGAGGTTGACCATCTGGAAGACTGACCAGAGAGGGAAGGAAGGAAGAAGCTGCCATCGAGACTCACCTTCGACACAACAAACCAGAGAGACTCAGAGAATCGAGCCTGCAGTTTAACCAAACCATCTCTGCGGGTAGAATATCTGATTTTGGGGTATTCTCTTGTTTTATGGGGGTAATTTAAGGGTTAATTGGTTATTATTAATAAACTTGTTGAACATTTACTTGTGTTTGTCCTTTGTCCACCTTGTAAATAAGGGAACCGGGGTAAAACATATGGAGTGAGCAAACTGGTCGAAAAAGGATCAGAGATTTTAAAATTACAACAAAATCATTCTCTGGGTGGGGGAGGGGAGTGAGGTCAGATCATTCTCTGGGTTGGGGAGGGGAATGAGGTCAGATCATTCTGTGGGTGGGGGAGGGGAATGAGTTCAGATCATTCTCTGGGTGGGGGAGGGGAGTGAGGTCAGATCATTCTCTGGGTGGGGGAGGGGAGTGAGGTCAGATCATTCTCTGGGTTTGGGAGGGGAGTGAGGTCAGATCATTCTCTGGGTGGGGGAGGGGAGTGAGGTCAGATCATTCTCTGGGTGGGGGAGGGGAGTGAGGAGAGTTCATTCTCTGGGTGGGGGAGGGGAGTGTGGTCAGATCATCCTCTGGGTGGGGGAGGGGAGTGAGGTCAGATCATTGTCTGGGTGGGGGAGGGGAGTGAGGTCAGATCATTCTCTGGGTGGGGGAGGGGAGTGAGGTCAGATCATTCTCTGGGTGGGGGAGGGGAGTGAGGTCAGATCATTCTCTGGGTGGGGGAGGGGAGTGAGGTCAGATCATTCTCTGGGTGGGGGAGGGGAGTGAGGTCAGATCATTCCCTGGGTGGGGGAGGGGAGTGAGGTCAGATCATTCTCTGGGTGGGGGAGTGGAGTGAGGTCAGATCATTCTCTGTGTCGGGGAGGGGAATGAGGTCAGATCATCTCTGGGTTGGGGAGGGGCATGATTTCAGATCATTCTCTGGGTGGGGGACGGGAGTGAGGTCACATCAGTCCCTGTGTGGGGGAGAGGAGTGAGGTCTGATCATTCCCTGGGTTTGGGAGGGAAATGACGTCATATCATTCTCTGGGTGGGGGTCGGCAGTGAGGTCAGATCATTCTCTGGGTGGGGGAGGGGAGTGAGGTGAGATCATTCTCTGGGTGGGGGAGGGGAGTGAGGTCAGATCATTCTCTGGGTGGGGGAGGGGAGTGAGGTCAAATCGTTCTTTGGGTGGGGGTGGGGAATGAGGTCAGATCATCCTGTGGGTGGAGGAGGGGAGTGAGGTCAGATCATTCTCTGGGTGGGGGACGGGAGTGAGGTCAGATCATTCTCTGGGTGGTGGACTGGAGTGAGGTCAGATCATTCTCTGGGTGGGGGACGGGAGTGAGGTCAGATCATTCTCTGAGTGGGGGACGGGAGTGAGGTCAGATCATTCTCTGGGTAGGTGAGGGGAGTAAGGTCAGATTGTTCCCTGGGTAGTGGAGGGGAGTGAGGTCAGATCAGTGTCTGCGTGGTGGGAGAGGAGTGAGGTCAGATGATTTTCTGGGTTGGGGAGTGGAGTGAGGTCAGATCATCCTCTGGGTGGGTGGAGGGAATTGAATGCGGATATTTCTCTGGGTGCGGGAGGGGAGTGAGGTCAGATCTTTCTCTGGGTGGGGGACAGCAGTGAGGTCAGATCATTCTCTGGGTGGGGGACGGAGTGAGGTCAGATCATTCTCTGGGTGGGTGAGGGGAGTGAGGTCAGATCTTTCTCTGGGTGGGTGAGGGGAGTGAGGTCAGATCTTTCTCTGGGTGGGGGACGGAGTGAGGTCAGATCATTCTCTGGGTGGGTGAGGGGAGTGAGGTCAGATCTTTCTCTGGGTGGGGGACAGCAGTGAGGTCAGATCATTCTCTGGGTGGGGGACGGAGTGAGGTCTGATCATTCTCTGGGTGGGGGAGGGGAGTGAGGTCAGATCATGTGTATGACAGGTCGATGGCCAGGCTAAATTGCCCCTCACGGACAATCCAAGTAACCAAAAAATTGACCAACACTTCTTGTTGCAATACGTATTGTTTTCCGGGGATTAACTCCTAATTGGCATT
Organism: Sphyrna mokarran; assembly: GCA_024679065.1. NCBI lineage: Eukaryota > Metazoa > Chordata > Chondrichthyes > Carcharhiniformes > Carcharhinidae > Sphyrna > Sphyrna mokarran. Next base: position 34,321 of record JAGIQG010000319.1, read on the forward strand.
GGTAAATTACAGGAAGCTCTCAGAAATATTCACATGCATATCTGCACGCTGACTCACTCACACACCCCCTCACAAATTCCCTAACACACACATACTCGCGCATCCTTACACCCGCGCACGTGCACACTCTGAATCTCAAAGGACAGAGTGAACCCAGCCAGGCCTGTGACACTGAATCAAAAAGGACACAGTGAACCCAGCCAGGCCTGTGACACTGAATCAAAAAGGACAGAGTGAACCCAGCCAGGCCTGTGACACTGAATCAAAAAGGAGAGAGTGAACCCAGCCAGGCCTGTGACACTGAATCAAAAAGGACAGAGTGAACCCAGCCAGGCCTGTGACACTGAATCAAAAAGGACAGAGTGAACCCAGCCAGGCCTGTGACACTGAATCAAAAAGGACAGAGTGAACCCAGCCAGGCCTGTGACACTGAATCAAAAAGGACAGAGTGAATTGAAACTACACATCTTTGGACCCTAAGTGCATTTAGCACGGCCAATTCACCCGACTACACATCTTGGGACACTAAGGAGATTTTAACATGTCTGATTCTCCTCTCATCCATATCTTAGGACACTAAAGGAAATTTAACATGACCAATCCACCACTCGTACACATCTTGTGACACCACGGGACAATTTAGCATGGCCAAACCTACTTCTCGTACTTATCTTGGACATTAAGGTGAATTTAGCATGGCCAATTAACCAAACCTACACATTTTTAGACCGAAGGGACAATTTAGCCTGGCCAATCCACTCTAATCTACACACCTTGGGACAGCAGGGGGAATTTAGCCTGGCCAATCCACTCTAATCTACACACCTTGGGACAGCAGGGGGAATTTAGCCTGGCCAATCCACTCTGACCTACACACCTTGGGACAGCAGGGGGAATTTAGCCTGGCCAATCCACCCTAACCTACACACCTTGGGACAGCAGGGGGAATTTAGCCTGGCCAATCCACTCTAACCTACACACCTTGGGACAGCAGGGGGAATTTAGCCTGGCCAATCCACTCTGACCTACACACCTTGGGACAGCAGGGCAAATTTAGCCTGGCCAATCCATCTAACCTACACACCTTGGGACAGCAGGGGGAATTTAGCATGGCCAATCCACCTAATTACATAACTTGGAATATTAAGATGCAGTTTAAGTGATTAAGGGAATTAAGTATTATAGGGAGCAAGCGGGTAAGTGGAACTGATCCACTTCAGATCAGCCATGATCTTATTGAATGGCGGGGCAGGCTCGAAAGGCTAGATAGCCTATTCCTGCTCCTATTTCTTATGATCTTATGTTCTTTAGCATGGCCAATTCATCTAACCGACACACCTTAGGTCAGTCAGGGGCAATCTTTTACATATCCTGGGACACGAAGGGGCAATTTAGCATGGCCAATCCACCTCCCGTACACATCTTGTGACACTTAGGGGCAATTTAGCCTGGCCTACGCACCTCTCATACACATCTTGATAGACTAAGATGAATTTAGCTAATCCACTTAACCTAAACGTATTGCAATATTATGTGGCAATTTAGAATGGCCGTCCATCTAACCTACACATTTTGGGACAGTAAGGGGCAATTTAGCCTGGCCAATACACCTCTTGTACATGTCTTGGGACACGAGTAGGAATTTAACATGGCCAATCCATATCTTGCACACAAGTTGGGGCAATAAAAGGCAATTTAGCCTGGATGATGCACCTCTCATATACATCTTGGCACACTGAGATGAATTTAGCATGGCCAATCCACCTCACCTTCACATCTTGGGACAGTCAGGGGAAATTTAGCCCGGCCAATCCATCTAACTTGCATATTTCAGGAAGTGAAGGTGCAATTTAGAATCACCAATCCACCTAAAGTACACATCTTGCAACATTAAGGGGTAATTTAGCAAGGCCAATCCACCACTTGTACGCATCTTAGGACACTACAGGTGCAATTTAACATGGCCAATCCATCTGACCAACACATCTTGTGACTCTAAGAGGCAATTTAATGTTGGGAAATGAAGGGGCATCTTGGGAAATGAAGGGGCAATTTAATCTGGCAAATCCACCTCTCATACTCATCTTGGGACACAAAGAGGTGATTCAGTATGTCCAATACCCCTAACCTCCATGTTTTGGGACACAAAGGGGCAATCCATCAAACTTACACATCTGCAAACAATAAGGGGCAATTTAGTGTTGCCAATATATCTTATACATATCTTGGCACATTAAGGGGAATTGTAACATGGCCAATCCACCTCTTTATGATGCTAAAGGGCAATTTGGCTTGGGCAATCCACCTATTGCACACATCTTGGGACACTAAAGAGCAATTTAGCCTGGCCAATCCACCATTCATAGACATCTTCGGAGACTAAGGAGAATTTAGTCTGGCCTATGCACCTCTCCTACACATCTTGGCACATTAAGATGAATTTATCAAGGCCAATCCACCCAAACTACACATCTTAGCACACTATGGGGAATTTGGCATGGCCAATCCATCTCTCGTACACACTTTGGGACATGAAGGGGCGATTTAGCTTCCCAAATCCCCCTAGCCAATATGTCTTGGGGCAAATTTAGAACATCGAATAGCACAGTACAGGCCCTTCGGCCCTCAATGTTGTGCCGAGCTTTGTCTGACCCCAAGATCAAGCTATCCCTCTCCCTCTCATTCTGGAGTGCTCCATGTGCCTCTCCAATAACTGGTTGAAAGTTCCTAAAGTGTCCGACTTCACTATCACAGCAGGCAGTGTATTCTACACCCCAACCACTCTCTGAGTAAAGAATCTACCTCAGACATCCCTCCTATATCTTCCACCATGAACCTTATAGTTATGCCCCCTCGTAACAGCTACATTCACCCGAGGAAAAAGTCTCTGCACGTCCACTCTATCAATCACTCTCATCATAAACCTCTATTAAGTTGCCTCTCATCCTCCTCCGCTCTAAAGAGAAAAGCCTCAGCTCCCTCAACCTTTCCTCATAAGACCTACCCTCCAAACCAGGCAGCATCCTGGTCAATCTCCTCTGCACTCTCTCCAATGCTTCCACATCCTTCTTATAGTGAGGTGACCAGAACTGTACACAATATTCCAAATGTGGTCTCATCAAGGTCCGGTATAGTTACAGCATAATCCCACGGCTCTTAAACTCAAACCCCCTGTTAATAAACACTAACACACTATAAGCTTCTTCACACTCTATCCACTTGAGTGACAACCTTCAGAGATCTGTGGATATGAACCCCAAGATCTCTCTGTTCCTCCACATTCCTCAGAACCCTGCCGTTGACCCTGTAATCCACATTCAAGTTTGTCCTACCAAAATGAATCCCCTCGCACTTATCAGGGTTAAACTCCATCTGCCACTTTCCTGCCCAGCTCTGCATCCTATCAATGTCTCTTTGCAGCCTGCAAGAGCCCTCCTCCTCATCCACTACTCCACCAATCTTGGTGTCATCAGTAAATTTACTAACCCATCCTTCAGCCCCCTCTTCCAAGTCATTGATAAAAATCACAAATAGCAGAGAAGCCAGCACTGACCCCGGTGGTGCACCGCTGGAAACTGGCCTCCAGTCTGTACATTTTCTCTCCATCTCCTCCCTCTGCCTTCTATGAGACAGCCAGTTACTGATCCAATCGGCCAAATTTGGGACATGTACCTGGGGTCAGGGTTCAGGTTTGAGCCTGTACCTGGGGTCAGGGTTCAGGGTTGGGGCCTGTACTCAGGGTCAGGGTTCAGGGTTGGGGCCTGTACTCGGGGTCAGGGTTCAGGGTTGGGGCCTGTACTCGGGGTCAGGGTTCAGGGTTGGGGCCTGTACTTGGGGTCAGGGTTCAGGCTTGGGGCCTGTATTCGGGGTCAGGATTCAGACTTGAGGCCTGTACTCAGGGTCAGGGTTCAGGGTTGGGGCCTGTACTCGGGGTCAGGTTTCGGGTTTGGGCCTGTACCTGGGGTCAGGGTTCAGGGTTGGGGCCTGTACTCGGGGTCAGGGTTCAGGGTTGGGGCCTGTACTCGGGGTCAGGGTTCAGGGTTTGGGGCCTGTACTCGGGGTCAGGGTTCAGGGTTGGGGCCTGTACTCGGGGTCAGGGTTCAGGGTTGGGGCCTGTACTCGGGGTCAGGGTTCAGGGTTGGGGCCTGTACTCGGGGTCAGGGTTCAGGGTTGGGGCCTGTACTCGGGGTCAGGGTTCAGGGTTGGGGCCTGTACTCGGGGTCAGGGTTCAGGGTTTGGGGCCTGTATTCGGGGTCAGGGTTCAGGGTTGGGGCCTGTACTCGGGGTCAGGATTCAGACTTGAGGCCTGTACTCGGGGTCAGGGTTCAGGGTTGGGGCCTGTACTCGGGGTCAGGGTTCAGGGTTGGGGCCTGTACTCGGGGTCAGGGTTCAGGGTTTGGGGCCTGTACTCGGGTTCAGGGTTCAGGGTTTGGGGCCTGTACTCGGGGTCAGGATTCAGACTTGAGGCCTGTACTCGGGGTCAGGGTTCAGGGTTGGGGCCTGTACTCGGGGTCAGGGTTCAGGGTTGGGGCCTGTACTTGGGGTCAGGGTTCAGGGTTGGGGCCTGTACTCGGGGTAGGGTTCAGGGTTGGGGCCTGTACTCGGGGTCAGGGTTCAGGGTTGGGGCCTGTACTGGGGTCAGGGTTCAGGGTTTGGGGCTGTACTCGGGTCAGGGTTCAGGTTGGGGCCTGTACTCGGGGTCAGGGTTCGGGTGGGGCCTGTACTCGGGGTCAGGTTCAGGGTTGGGCCTGTACTTGGGTCAGGGTTCAGGTTTGGGCCTGTACCTGGGTCAGGGTTCAGGGTTGGGGCCTGTACTCGGGTCAGGGTTCAGGGTTGGGCCTGTACTCGGGGTCAGGGTTCAGGGTTTGGGGCCTGTACTCGGGTCAGGGTTCAGGGTTGGGGCCTGTACTCGGGGCCAGGGTTCAGGGTTGGGGCCTGTACTCGGGGTCAGGGTTCAGGGTTTGGGGCCTGTACTCGGGGTCAGGGTTCAGGGTTGGGGCCTGTACTCGGGGTCAGGGTTCAGGGTTTGGGGCCTGTACTCGGGGTCAGGATTCAGACTTGAGGCCTGTACTCGGGGTCAGGGTTCAGGGTTGGGGCCTGTACTCGGGGTCAGGGTTCAGGGTTGGGGCCTGTACTCGGGGTCAGGGTTCAGGGTTTGGGCCTGTACTCGGGGTCAGGGTTCAGGGTTGGGGCCTGTACTCGGGGTCAGGGTTCAGGGTTGGGGCCTGTACTCGGGGTCAGGGTTCAGGGTTGGGGCCTGTACTCGGGGTCAGGGTTCAGGGTTGGGGCCTGTACTCGGGGTCAGGGTTCAGGGTTGGGGCCTGTACTCGGGGTCAGGGTTCAGGGTTGGGGCCTGTACTCGGGGTCAGGGTTCAGGGTTGGGGCCTGTACTCGGGGTCAGGGTTCAGGGTTGGGGCCTGTACTCGGGGTCAGGGTTCAGGGTTGGGGCCTGTACTCGGGGTCAGGGTTCAGGGTTTGGGCCTGTACTCGGGGTCAGGGTTCAGGGTTTGGGGCCTGTACTCGGGGTCAGGGTTCAGGGTTTGGGGCCTGTACTCGGGGTCAGGATTCAGACTTGAGGCCTGTACTCGGGGTCAGGATTCAGACTTGGGGCCTGTACTCGGGGTCAGGGTTCAGGGTTGGGGCCTGTACTCGGGGTCAGGGTTCAGGTTGGGGCCTGTACTCGGGGTCAGG